>JABUQX010110375.1:0-22500 GCA_015478945.1 Trachelipus rathkii | reverse complement strand
AAAATCTTTGAAACTCTCCCCAAGTCTCATTTCCTGGATCATATGAAATCTCATTCCCTCCTTTTAAATCACCAGTATGGCTTTCGACGTTTGAGGTCAACTGGTGACATTCTTTCCTATCACTGATTTATGGGCTTCTGCCCTTAGGGACTATGGGGAGTCATGTGTTGTGGAGCTTGACATATTCAAAGCCTTTGACCGGGTATAGCATGCGTCACTGCTCTCTAAGCTTCCTCCTTCTCTTTGCTCACTTTTGTCTAGTTTTCTCTCAGGTCATTCCATATTGGCACCTGTTGATGGAGCGACCTCTTCTTCCTTTCCTGTTAACTGTGGTGTTCCTCAAGGTTCTGTTTTATCTCCAACTTTATTCTTACTTTTCATTAACGATCTTCTCAGCTGCTCATCTAACTCTGTTCATTCCTATGCTGATGACTCAACTCTCCATTCTTCCACTCACTTCATATCTGTTCCCTCTTTCGCTTCTAAAGTTGCTTTCCGATTCAATTCTTGCTGATCTGGATGGGATTTCCAGGGGGTGACCTCAACCTTGTGAAATTCAACTCTTTAAAAACTAAACTTCACATCTCCCTCTCAAAAACACCTCCCAACTTTAATATCTTCTTCGATAGCTTCCCCTTATTATATATATATATATATATATATTATATATATTATATATATTATATATAAATATTTATTATTATATATATATATATATATATATTATATAATATATAATATATATATATATAATATATATATATATATATATATATAATAGCTTCTTTTCTTTTTCCTTTTCCTCTCCCAGGAAGGATTTTTCATTCTGTCAGCCGCGCACGTCTTTCTCCAGACATTCCTCTGCTGCACTATTCCTCTTTCTTTGCACTCTCATTTTGGTAGTTGACATTTCCAGAGTCCTCCACCGATTCCGCCCATCTCTTCTTCTTCGGTCTTCCCCTTGGTCTTCTGCCCTCTGGTGTCCCATTCCCATCTTCTTTTTCGGCATTCTCTCCTGCTCCATCCTCTCCAGATGTCCCCACCATCTCATCTCCCCACATCCATTCTTCAGTATCATCTTCTTTCACACCTATTATTTCTTCTAATTACTCAGTCCTATCTGGCCTCTCCTACTCTTTCCAATCATAGTCTTATACCCTCATCTCCGCCGCTGTATTCTACTCTCCTCTCTTCTTCTTGTTGTCCATTTTTCCGCTCCGTACAGCAGCGTCGTGGAGTCAGTATTACTGTTAAAAATACAACCTTTTCGTTAACCTCCTATTACTTTCCTCGATGTTTTATCTAATCATCATGTGAGGCGGATAAAGCTATATGGTATATTATACCGCTTCATAACTAATTTCGCATACTTTTCACCTACTCTTCGCTCCGTCGATTACTATCCTCTCTCTCTCCTACATTCCTGCGCCCTTTTTGTACTGAGCCCTTTGAACAAAACATCCCTTTCTCCAAGTAATGTTAGGCAGGCGGTACTTTTACCAGACGCGTTCAACACCTCCTCCACCCATACCTTTCCCCAACCATCCTGCATGTCCTCCTTCTTTCCTCCGGTTGGGTGATGTGTACTTTAATAACGTCTTGTCTTCTGTAGTCTGCAAGTCCTTCATTGCGCTCTAAGCTCTTACGCGAATACACAAAAACTCACCGTTAATTTACATCAACTCCATACACACACCTCCTCGTGAATTTCCGATGGGTGCGCTACTCGTACAATCGCTGGGAACATCCAAGCATGCGAGATTTCGTCCGGCATATGCCATTATGTCCCCTCAAATTCTCCCCATTTATTCTCCCTCACTTTCCTCTTCAGATAGTATTTCTGGTTCCTCAATTAATGTAAGATGTTTCCGACTTTTCTGGAAATTAAATACTACATCCCTGCTTCAACTTCCTTGATTTTCACCTCATCAAAACCATCTTATCGTTCTCGCACTCAGTATCTTAAAATACATTACAATCTAACATTACAACTGCATTACATACTTTCTATTGCCTTCTTTTAATATTAACCCCTACTCCAAATTTCCTCTCCATTTAAGCTCTTCACAGTAATCTTTTATATTCACTTGGCCACCAGAAATCGATAATTGTACCTTTATTGCAGGTCGATTAGAACGCTAAAATAAGAAATCTCTTGCGTCAAATATTATCCAGCATCTTCTCCGAAACCTATTTCTTAGTAGTGAATAAGATGAGTCCGTCGTTCCTATTCTTCTTTCTTTATTTATTTACCCGTATATGTTCTTTCTACCGAGTCTCAGTACTTATACTTTCTCTCTCAGCTCCATATCTCATCTCTTCACAATAATTATATATCTTTCGTATATTTTCGCCAGTATGTTAGCCATCAGTGAGAATGCCCTCTATAATTATTACTCAGTATTTACTCTGAGCATCTCCTTTACCTGTTTATATATAATCCTCAAAGGTTTACTAATCGGAATGATTTAGTATTGAGCTTGTAGACATCCACCATTTTTTTCAGGTCATTTATACACACACTCTACCAACACTTGTTACATCAATATACGTGTGAGTTGATCTCTTCTTTCCATCTTCTCAACTCTCCTGCTAACCTCCCGGCAATATCCGCACTCAATTCATACCATATCAGCGCGACTACATAGTTCCGTCGCATGTGCGAAGAATTAGTCTCACGCATGTATCTTTCCTAATCCTATTTTATATAGTCTCTGTTCTCTCTATTATGTGCAATATTATAATATTTAATATGACCGTATATATCTCCTTCTTCGTTCATTGTCCTCCTCTCTTCCTCCTCTTTTCCTATTCTACGTTCATTATGTATTCATATCATACAGTATTGGCTTTCCTGTTTGTTTTTTTTATCGAGATTTTCTTATTTGTACAGATCTTCATAGTATTCGGTAAATCTATCATTTCTGTCTTCCGGTCTCACAAAGGTAATTTTCATTTTGTTAGAGATTGAGTTTTTCTTTTAATATTAATTTACTAGTTACAGATAGTTTTGTTTTAAGATTTTACTAAATCTCCTTTTCGCTCTATATGGCTTAAATGAGTCAATATTTTCTAGGTCTCTCTCATTCGCCTCATCATGTCACGTTTCACTTGTCTCTGTGCCATGTACTCCCTGCCTCTCAATTTTATTGCCTCTCCTATATATTCTCTCCCCTCTATAATCAAAACAATTTATACCTCTGTACGCTTTGTATCAATCAAATAATCTTAACACGTTTTAAATTACTAGCGTTCACACTTGTATCTGCTCCTCTCTCGTTAAAGACAACTTTTTCGTGCATCCATTATCCCCTGTTTTTATACTCTTCAATCTGTACTTTTTATCATTTTTCTTTATACGTATCGGTTCCACCTGATGGAGCCTGTGGAGCAGGAGTTGTGATAATCTTTACACTAAGTTTAATTCTCCTACCATCTATTTACTCCCAAGGCGGTCTCATTACACTCTGCCCACTTCATCTTTGTTTATAATTGTGACATCCTTGCATAGGTATACTTTCATATACACTTTGCCTTCCTTCACATTCACATAATTATGGGGTTTGCCTTTTTGAGAACAAGTATCCGCTTCTAATGGGACATACAAAAGATTTCGTGTCTTGGTGTCTTGGTTCGTATGGGTCTTAGCTTCTCCAGCTCTGGCCCATTCATGTGGCCCCGTTCGTGGCACTTTTACTCTCTTGCTCCGCTGCCTTTATCCTTCATTGTGTTGCTGCCGCTCTTCACACTCGCAACATGTCTCTGATGATCTCCACTACAATAAATACAATGGAGACACTCCCTGGTGCTTTCAATTCAGGCACAATGATCAATATCTCTTAGTTCTTTTACTAGATTTCTTTTAAATAACTCGGGGTAGTATTTCTCGTAAGATACTAACTCCACCGATAATTTGTTGTATATTCCGAAAATAAGGGTATGCACGGTTTTATATCCATGATTCAATCAAATCACTAATTGATCCTCTTGTTCAAAAAATAGTGACAGTTATTCTGTTTCTCTGTTAAGTCTGCAAATATAGCGAAAATATATAGTTTATCTAATTAGTCTTTAGGTCCATTTCTCACTACAAATCATACAACAAATCGAGAAAACTGTCATACTCTCTACATGATCTTTTTGTACTCTTTTACCTCTCCTATATATTTCGTGTAACCATATTAACTCTAATCTCTTTTCATATCCATCCTCTTCTTAACTCTTCTTTCACATACTTGGTATACGTATGATACAAATAACTAGGTTTTTCTATTCAACAAGAGCACCTTTCCCATCAATGCCTCCTCCCATTGCACGCTATCTTGGATATCACATACTCAAAAAATACTCTCAATTCCGAATTCAATTCTTGATAGTTATGAGCTTTCTTTATCCTTATACATCTCGACTACATACGAGCCACACCACACTGTTTTGTGTGGTATTCCCAGGACATTACTACTGGGACATTTTGAATATCCGTGACCTAACTGTCCAGAGTTACAAGCTCCTATACTCCTGGATCCTCATTAGAGTTAAATTCGCTTAATATTTTAATTCATCTATGTGCTTGTGCAGCATTTGAATGTCATTGTATAGTACATTTTACTAGTAGAAGAGATGCTTACCACTTGAGATGTCTCAGCTGTTAAGTTTTCAATAAGATTCCTTTATGCAGAACACACTAAGTTGTGCGTTGCTCTGTCTCTACTCAATATTCTCTTCATATTCTCAATCACTCAAGAGCTGCTTGATAGAGAGTAGTCTATGTCTCTTAATTAAACTTTACTATCCTCCAGTAAAACCCAAATTCCTGCTCCCTAATGATATCCATCATAGGTCTCATTTTTAACCTACATTCTCATTACAACGGAGCGCCCTCTCCTTCCTCTATCAGTTCTCCCGCTCACGACCCCCACTCATAAAAGTAAATTTCTTTATTACTTACACATCTTCATTATCTGATGGCTCATATTTCTTATTTGCTAATCTTTCTCCTCTTTAATTTACATTCTTCATCTCATAGTTACTCACACTATTGTCTATACTACTGTTCCGGCTAACATCCATCTTATGCTTTTATCTAATTCAACTTTAATAATATGGATGTATATATATACGCGTAATGCATACTCTTTCTTTGTAGGAACCGTCGCACCAGATTGTCCACGTACTATACTTAGAAAGTTAGCTCGAGTTCCTCTGGTTGGGCTTCCAAGATGTTTTGCATAGTGACGCAATTGAGTTCTGCAAGAATGCAATTTATCGGGTTATTTCGCTGAGCGGGAAAGTTGAGTCTTATGCTGTTAGGCGATCCTGTTCTCACCGGCCCTATCTGCGTTCTTATAGCCACGAGAGTTTACCCTTCTAGGTAGTACACTCGTGGCTCCCGGGGTGCAACGACCACCAAGGGTGATCTGCTGGAGTTGGGGCCTTTGCAATCTCCCACCCACTCTTACTCATATATGAGATACACCTAGTACACTCAATTTGAGTGATTATGTATTGTATAACTTGTTATTATTCAATATATAATATTATCTAACATCTAACTTGTAAATAAACTAATATATAAAAATAAATCAACCACTTAAATATAATTATAGTGATTATAAGCTAACATATTTACTTAACTAGTCACACTAACGTCCATACCCTCTGTTCATCATATTAAGCATCCGGTATTATACCAGTATAATATCTCCAATGACTCATTTGATCTACCTTAGGAAACTTCATCTTTTATATCAGCAACTCACTCTGTTGATTTTCTATTTTTTTTCCAGTTTTTCTATTATTTTTTTCTATTTTATTCCACCTTACAAGGGAATCTATCTGATAAAACTATTATTTTGGGGTTATTGAAATGTAACACTTCCAAATATTACGGAATTCTACTGATCCTTTTTTAAATAACATATAATATAAACATACCATCATACTCATAATTTGATCATTACCTAAATATTGCATGTAGATACTGGAGTAGTTTAAAGCTTGAACGCTACGAATGAAGAATGGTTATAAATATTCACATTGGAATGCTCTTACGCCCTGGTCTAAAAATTCTTGAATGATTCAACAAACAAAACTAACTCAGGAAGTATCACAAACAGGGGTGCAACTACCTAGGTTAGTTTTCATTGTGCTCCGTGCATATTAGAAGTGGACTGTTTCTCTTTCTTCTTGTAACAATCTAATTATCTAATACTGATCATATAGTTCTTCTGCACCTGTGCATACTTCGGTCTTTCCCTCTTTTTAATATCGGTCTTTTCATTTGTGGTCATATCTTTAAATTAATTCTAATTAACTTACTGATCTATTAATGAAAATATTAAATTAGGTTTCTTTTCTTCCAGGTTTTAATACAAAAAATTCCTCATATTCTTTCTCGCGTATCATTAAAGTGTGAGCTGTAGTGCGTATGGAATGGTCTGTTCTTCATTGATGGGTGAATCTATTTAGAAAGTCGTTTTTTTTCTATCATCTTTAAATCATCTCATAGTGTATACTCATTAATTATCTACACTTAGTACTTTCACTCTCTCAATCGTTATCATATTTCATTCGTACCCTATCTTCGTGTTGTTGTGCTCTTTATCGTATCAATCTTCTCTTCTATACTTCCGCCCATAAACAATTTCCATATATAACATATATCTTAAATATTGCTCTTGAATTTTGCCTCACTATACATTTTCTATTTTCCTCTTCTTAATAATGTCTTCCTATCTTATCATTTACTTCTTTTTTCTTTATACTTCTATCCCTTTATCCGTGGTTCTAATCTGATTATCCTTCCTTAAAGTGCATTACATATGGATATAAACAAGTTTGATTTTCTCCTCATAAAGAGTGGAGTCTATATCTATAAGCCTTAGGTTGGGGTTATGATAATCTTTCCCAATATAGCTTCGAAAACGTCATAAAAGTACTGTCAAAAATGAAAATAGAAATATTATTTAATGTCTACACTATTCAAATTTACTAAAAGGGCCCCACAAATAGGCAGCTGGAGCCATAGCAGAAAATTATTCGTACTATGGAACATCCCCATCACAACTTCCTGGCCCTCCTAGGTCTTTACGTCTGCAATATGCTACGACACTCCTAATAGTCTAAGTCTTCATATATTATCTCTTAATCTGTTCGTTTTAAAATTATATTTTCAGTTATTTTTTGACTAAATTTCTGATCTTCTAAACGAAAAAATTTCATATATCTTCCAGTGTGCTATAGTGTTCTCCGTGATTGGTTTTGGGGCTGGCTCAGGATCTGCCATATTCCCTCTTCCTTGGGGCGGCGGCGGTGGTACAAATCCGTGATTGCACTCAGTGGTCGAGTTGGTGTTTGTGCGCCTTTTGCGGTTCAAACCACGTTCTGCGTAGAATAAGGGGCTTAGAGTTTGTGGCTTATCTTGTACCGCACGTACATTCCTTCAAACCTGGAGTTCAATAATCAAAATCATCGTAAAATATGCTCCTCTTAACTCAATGAAAAATCCTCCCCATAATATAATTATTTATATAAATTTCTTTGCCCTTTCGTTAAAAGCATGAGAAGCACACCAACTGTTCTAGCCACCTGAGATTGGCACTATATAAAGAGACCTCCTGTTAGAATACTATGCTTACCTATACCTCCGCATTCCCTTCTACCTTCCCTCTACCATTCCCTCGTATAAATCAGTGCCAAAAAGTACAAATTCCAAATTTCCGAGGTCCTAATTACACTTTGTGAAATCCAGTCTATGCGGGCATTAGACAACCTCTTCCACGTGTTTCTAAAAAACTCAGCATTAGCTCATCGTAAAAAATAACACTTGCATTGATCAAAACTAACTATGACACACCTCAGAAACCACAAAATTTGGGCAATGTGTTTATAAAAATCCGTCCTCCGGGTTTATCAGCAACATCATAAGAAACGTAGCTTACCTTTAGCACATAGCCTGTCATAAAGTAACACAACTCAATCGCAATCCTCATGATACCTTTATATCATCGCAAGCGGTATAGACACTAATAATTTACGCAGTATCTCATATAAATTTGAACTCAACGCGTCCAATTGGTACCATTAGGCTTACACAGCTGCAATAACAGATATACAGGTGGCCCTGCAGGACTCTACACAGAAACTTCCCCACAATCAAACATCAATATCAATCCATTACACCCATCATTGGCATCGAAAAATTACACCTAAAGAAAAGATTTACAGAATCTTTTTGCACTAAAATAACTAATAATTGTCAATATACAAAAAAATGACTTTTCAGGATAACTTATACTCGAATCTCAAGTGCAAGGGAAGCATTCCACACCTTCTTTATGATCAACATTACTTACACGCCACCCTCACTCTCTGTTTGCAATCCACACAAGTATCCTTAGATCCAACAAAATACAGTGTTCGTGGACAAGTTATCAATACTTTTATGTTATTATGTGTCGTGAATCGTGTTATTATTTTAAATGTATGTTAATGTATCTCATGGCGTGCATTATGATGTAAGTAGATAATCAGACTATGCACGAGCTGACGGTATTCTAGGCTTCTAGGCCTGTTGCAGTCTGAAAGAGGACCAAATTGCGTGTCCAAATTGATGTAGGTTACTTACCACACGAATGTGAACCTTCGAAGTTTAAAATACCTATTGTAAAATTTATTATTTTTTATCAAGGGTGCTATTCTTCCTTCTTATACTCATAATATGATATTAAAGCTTTCATAGACTTTATCTCCTATTTAGAAACACAATAGGTAGTATATAATGTAATCAGAATGACAACGTAAGCTTCAATTTATATCGATGCATTGAGATAAAATCGCGCCATCCTGTATATCACACTCGAATTAGGGAAATAATTTCTCTAGCAAAAAATAGTACTTTTGAAAATTACACTTCTAATACTCTCTTATCAAAAATAATACTAATCTAAAAAAAGAATATTAAAAAACCCAATTATATAAAGTAAAAAAAGACCGTGATAGGACTATTAAAATTAATTACACCAAAAGCCTCAGAAAATACGAGTACAACACTTTAAACTCGAACCATTCATAACCAATCTATCCTCTCTCTTTGCTACATACTATCTCTCCCGAGACAACTTCTCTCTCTCGAAAACACCATATTTTATATGATATTTGTTAATGTTCTAATTCCTTCTCATAGCGTCCATAAATTTAAATTACACATTAATTGAGTTTTAGCAAAATGTTGCTTACATGTGCAACATCTTGGTTCTCTGAACATAGTTAGGATGACAACACGTGCTGGTATGATCTACTACTTCGGCTGCGGTGATTGCAGACCATTATTCTCTGTGGTTACACTTTATTTAGGTTAGTTTCACAGGATTTATTTACTAATTAACCTCATATTATCTCTCTGATCCGTCGTGTGTTAGTGCTAACATCGTAATGACTAAAAATATGTGTCGTCAGTACCAAAGTGCTTTACGACTGAAGCTATCCCCCTATATAGCCAAAAAAGTTTAGTTCTCAAAGAACAGTTGATGAATTTAACATCCATTTTACTGTCCAGAGTAATCTTTAGAAGATGGTGACTCAATCATCCAGGATGTTCAACCTGTTCACATCCCTTATACTGATTCTTTATATATATGTATTGTTATAATAATAATAGATCGCAATTATTATTATTTATATCTTTATACTATTAATAATAATCAATTTATATATAAAATTTTTTAGGAATGATAAAGTAACATTACTGATCCTTCTCCTAGGGAATATTTATGAACTAACCTCACATATTGCGAAATGAGGATCAAATATGGCTCTAGATTGATTCTACAGACGGAGTACTATATACCCCTAATCACCAAATAAAAGTTGATATATATTGAGCCCATATAGTAAAATAGAGTTTGTAATAGAGTTAATAAGCATCGAGCACTATTTGTTCACTTCATTCGCTAAATAAACCGCTATCGGTGGTTCAATATCATAATAGTAGAGTGAAAAGGGTCTGCATGTATTTTGCATATCACTGTCTTTTACCGTCACCTCATTATATTTTTCTAATTTGTCTTTTAATGTATCTCTAAAAATAATTAATATAGCTCGTTAGTTTTTAGCACTGCTATGACTCAAAAAAATGGTTTTGGCGAATATTTAATCTATTAAACACATTTACGAAGACCACATTAAAGGTGTGATTATGATCCGAACGGAATGTGTGACACTGACTTTGTACGAGCGGTATGGTAGACAGAGGTCTGATATCAGCGCAAACATGAGGTGTGATAGCTCCACTATCCTTGAAATGGGTGAACCTCGTACTTATGCATTTGTGAGTAATTGACGTAGAGTTTCACTGCATAACAAATCTATAATCTTTATATTGAGACTGTTATTTCTTGCGATAGCCTCCTAGATCCATATCAAGCATTCGATAGTCTGGATGTGTATCTCATAATATTTAATTTATGCAGACAAAACTACAGGAGTGGATAGTTATCATATTCCCCTGGAGAAAGGGATGCCCAACCTACCCTTAGTTGCAAGATTAATACTTTCACCCTTTTCCCTAAACCTCCTCATGTTCATATGTTGACTATTAAGATCTCATACCATTGATTTCAAACTTGGCGCTATATTATGCAGAAATAGAATTATTAATCACTTGATTCCAGACAATAAACTAATGTATTAGTGAGAAACAGGAAATGTAAGTGATATAGACTAGTACGATGTTTATTAATTCCCGATTAGTGTAAGTCGATTGGACATCCATAAGGGATTACTAATAGTAAAAGTAAGAGTCTGATATATATATTGATTTAGTTCGATATGAATTTATTATTTGCAAATAGACAATAAAGTTCTGATAATCATATTCTTGGCTTAGCGATTGAAGTAGGCAAGATCCTATATATTTTTAGTAATTTTGTAGACCCCTAATTTAGTTATAGTTACTCCACCTAAACATGGATATAAAATTTGGAATTAATCATGACCTGATAATTCATAGCCGATTTTGACTATATAACCAAAATGTAGCTTTTTTTGTGCCTCTAAAACGTTGTTTTACTATATGGAGTGAGGTTGTTATATGTGTCTGTAGTTACATTATATTCAGATATTAATTTATTCAATTTTTCAATAAATAAGCTATTTGTTTTTGCTTTTCTTAACATCACATTTATCACAGAATTATTTCGTAAAATGGATACTTTCCAAAAGTTGAATTAAATGTATATTATCTATAAGATAAGGTCCATATTATTAACCTATCAATATATTATAAAAGTACGAAAGTATATACACTTTTCTGAATTTTTTGAGTTTTGTCGCTCAGTACGTTGATTACTAATTCCAAACCCACTCTTATTTAGGGATTTTGAAATGAAAATATTGCATAGATATTGTGTTATTTCTGTGTGTATGGTGTTTATGATGGATTGAAATTAATATTTTCTGGATTAGTTTCATCTAGTATTAAACAAAACATCCTGTGTTTACTTAGATAATATTAACAAAGTATTTTACAATAGGTAGGCTAAACGTTCTTTTTTTATATGGATACAATTTTCTCAACATAAATAAAAAAATAAAATAAAATAAATAATAAATTAATGTTATAATATTTTTATATTATAAATAAATTTTTCTATTTATTAGTATACAAAATTATTAATCTATAAGTGATAAATAAGATATTGCATCTTTGTCCCGACAAATAACAAGCCTATGAAATAAAATTTTAATGTATTTAGAAGCTAAATAATTCTTTTATTAGAATGATAACATAACTTAATTATAATCAATTTTTCATTTTAAGATATAAAAATAAAAAAATCAATGTTGTGTTTTTTAGAGTTAAGATTGGAGCACTTAAGATAAATCTATGTACATAAATATACGTTCAAAATAAATACGTGAAATAAATAGTACTATTACTTATGTGTTATTGGACTCAACTGTTTGCAATGCCACGTTATCTTAACTCACAGCTTATTTCTCTCAAGGTATTGAAAGTCACTCTTGCTGAATTAAAAATCACTGGGGTCATAGTTGTTAGGGATGTGCAGCAAAATGGCAAATGAAAGCGCGCGGGTGTTCATTCTACTGAAAACATATTCTACACCATTAACTCTGAAATAATGATTACAGACACATAATATAAATAATTATAAACACCGGAAATAACAATCAGTGTTTGAAGAGGCCAATAAATATAGATCTAATCAATTTATAGGTACTTATGATATAGTTCAAAAATCGGCTAGAAATTTACCGATATTTTATATTCCTAAATTTTATATATAGTAGTTATATATATTAATGGGGGTACTTAAATAAAATTTTGTGATTTAACAAAAATATACTTTAAAAATTAATTGGAGATTTACTACTACTGAACACAATTATGCAAACAGATTTATATTTATTTGTATGAGAAGAGAGATGATTTTATATATATCAGGATACTGCAATTAAAATGTTAATCAAGGATACTAAGGACATATTTTTATATATGAAATATATATATATAAATAATATAACGCTTATCAGGCCAACTTCTAGAGAGTGGATAGGATTATTATTTTCATTATATTCTTCAAGGAGATTCAATTAAAAAAAAATAGAAGTTTCACTACTTCATAATGGAAATAAATGTAACATTACCTAATTAACACTATATAACACACTTTCTACTTTATTTATATATATATTAATAACTTTACTATATATATATAGAGAATAATTGTAAATTATTTATATAAAATAGAAAGTAAATTATATATAATGATGTGATGTACTCGAGTGATCATGGTCTATATGTTAGAGGATAGATTTGAAATAATGACTATTGATAATCATATTATATATATATATAGTACTGAACTTAACATAATAGAATACACCAAATATATTCATGTATATCTTTAGTGTTGAAATGGACAGTACCGTGTATATTACATAAAAATTACTGGATAAAGAGCGTCATTCATAGTGAAAATATATTTACAACTGGTTCCAGTAATAATATTTTTACTCACACAAACTGTATACTTATATTATCTAATCCCGAATAACTCAGCTTGCCATTACCACATATTAAATTATGAACTAAGTTATATATGAGTATATGCAATTCGTGAGTTTAAAAAGCCTACTTAGTGTGGACGAAAGACCTCTTGTGTGTAAATGAACCATAAGAAAGTTCCTTGGATTTAAAAGACATAAGAAAATGTATCCCTTGTTTTAAAGATCTAAAAGGAAAGTACCTTGTTTATTAATAAGTATGATTGTATTTGTAACAATAAATTTTACCTTATCTATTAAATGCCTCAATAAGTGATTTATAAGATAAGGTAGATTTATTTTTTGGAACCTCTCAAATATAAAATGTGTATATGTGATCTATTAATATTTGGATAGCTTACAATTATACATACAATACGAATATATGAATGCGAAGCATGGTAAAAGCCATTTAAAAGACTGTAAATTTGAAGTGAGATTACTTTCTTGGTGATTAATTATTAGGGAAAGTGAAACCACAAATTATAAACTAAAACTAATATTAACTTAAATAATTTATGTAATTGTATTTTGATAAGTATATAAAGATCTTCAGTTGCAATAATGAGAATGTTATAATATTATTAACTAAATATTATTTTTATCTCACTAATCTATACCAATATACTTATCACTAGAAAATACTTATTGGATACTAGTCGATATAATAAAGGTTATATACACATTACAAAATTATTTTTTAACTTATGAAACTCAAAATATTGATATCAATATAAAATGGAATGCAAACATAGTATAAATGATATATATTACCGTACTATTGATTGGATGCTAGATAGAGACAAATAATTCTGGTGTGGTGATCATATTTATTAGAATATAGGTAAAAATGAAACATAAGGTGCAAGTTAAGAAATATTCATATAATCTATATAATTAGTAAAAGATTATATTAATATATTTCTATCAAAATAATTCAATGTAAGTACATAATGTTATATGAATTATTATATTATGACCTTTGCCCCTATAATTTTCATATGTTCTTTGTTACTGGTTGGTCCTAATCTGTGTTTGGTATTATGCAGGCAAGATATGTAGTTCAGGCGATCATTGAGCAGTTCGCATGATAGGCACAATAGAATACTTAGGTTTATGATATCCCTTATACCTCTACCGTACCTTAGTGGTTTAGTATTTATATTAGTGCCTATTGAAGCAGTGTACCCCCCCTATAGTATAAGGTGAAGTTAAAGTGAAATTGAATAACTATTTAAATTAAAATAAATATTTTATAAATAAATAATATCGGTATTAAAAAATTTGGGTAGTATTCTCAGTGAAAGTTAAGATAGTAACGGTAAATAAGGATAATAAGATTATTGTGTGGAGAAGGAGGTGTTATACTTTACTATGCTGATAAGCTCCTCTCTCAATAAGGACGGGTATAGTACTATCTGAGTAACTATAGAGAGTTTCAGTAAGCTGATAAGCTAGATTTGAATCTAGATAGTCGAATACTTTAGTTAAGGAGTAAGTGATATATATATATATTTATAGTATAGAGTAAGAGCAGGGACTAGTGTGAGAGAGTATGAAATATTAGGATATGATAGTAATAAAATACCCCCTGATGTAATATGTTCACCATTGCATGGAGGATTCGCAATCCTGGAACTCGCAGTATAGAGCGATGCAAAAGTGAATGCCCTTGATCCACTGAACGCCCAATCGATGAGGCCTAAAGCAGCAACTCGGGAAATTCTTCTACTGACACGCATTCAGTCACGTGCCTCGGAGAGCTCCAGCTAGTCCTTACGTATTGTGTTTCTCGAGCCTATGTTGGCTGCAAGGTACCCTCTAGTCTTTTGCACCACCTGAGCGCTCCTGAATATAGAAGACGCGAGAGGAAGTCTCGGAGGACTCCATAACTTAAGAGCGGCTGAAGCGCGACAACTCACCTATACAGAGCATAGGCAAATGTAGGTATGTTATTCCCGGGTGTGTTCTTTTAGCCATCGTGCTTAGTGGTTTGTCAAAAGCCATGATGAGCACGGTCTTATATTCGAATGGACGAGGTTTAGTTCCTCATTAACCAAGTGGTTGTGGGGGTGGGGGGTGGAAAGCGTGATACTACAGAAATATCGTCAAAGAGCTGGTGAGGATAAAAACTATACATCCCACTCACACAAAGCTTATTATTTTTAAACCTCATGCTCCTCTAGATATGTGCAGCAGGCAATTATATTAGCAGGTAGCGTGTTATTGTATGAGAAGTTCCTAATCCCTCTGAAGGGTTTAGCCTCCAAAAACACCCAGGGACTCTTTGACCTAAGATGTTGTCTCTCAATGTAATGGAGAAGATTAAGTGTGCAGGCTCACTTCTTATTTTGAACGTTCGCACGACCGGAAAGTGAGTGAGCGAGAGAGAGACTGACGAGAGAGAAGTACTGCATGATTAAGCAGCAGAGGAAAGGTTTGACAGTAGACTAGTAGCGAGTAGAAGTAGTTCCGGGTGTTCTTTTCTCCTCATAGTGTATAGAGAGACTCATCAGTGGAACATGCATGTTGTCGGTTTACTTTCGCACTTATAATAAAAGGTTCCAGGATTGATCCCAGCATGGTGAAAATTACATCAGGGGTATTTTAATTACGAGTTGTTTGAGCGGAGGAGCTCGAGGGAAGTACATAAGCGTGGACAGTAGAGAGTATTCCCGGGTTCTTTTCTTTTAGGGCTCCATCGTGGCGTAGTGGCAAACACTTTGCACGTTCATCTGCTAGGGTCCAGATCGAATCCCAGCATGTGAAATACGAATCAGAGAGGTATTTTATTTACTATGATATGATTTGCAGGTATTGCAACTTTTATTGTATTTATTAATCTTCAGGTTCTAGTATTTTTCCACCATGCGCAGGACTTGTTTAGACGCCTACGCCCGAGTGTGAGCGGGAGGAGCTCGAGGAGTACTGAAGAGTAGACGAAATAAGCAGTAGAAGTATTTCCGGCTTGTCTTTAGCTACATCGTGGGAAGTTGTAGTGGTCAACACTTTTGCACGCTAATCTGCGAGGTTTACCAGGATCGAAATCCCAGAGCAATTGGTTGAAATTACATCATACATATTCGATACATTAAAAAGATGGTACAGTTTTGAAACTGTATATAATATATAGAGTAGATAATCAGTTATAGTAATTTTTTTATGAAACATATTCGCAATATTATAAAGATGAGACAGTTTTGAGATATTTTTCATAAAATATATTTGAAACAATAAAAAGAGACAACATTTCTGAGATATTTTTGATCAAACATTCATTAAAGCAGATGAGATAATTTAGATCTATTAATTCAAAATCTAACAAATGAAACAGAGGTAAAAAAAAAAATCTCACAATATACTTTATGATACAAATTTGAAGCAGTAAAAAATTAAAACTTTTTTGAGATAAATTTGATAGAGACACATTTGAAACATTAAGTTAAACAGTTTCGAGATATTTATGATATATATATATAGTATGATATATATATATAAGAGAGAGAGAGAGAAGAGAGAGAGAGAGAGAGAGAGAGAGAGATATTAGAATTCAGTTTAGGACAAATGCTAGTTGAGGTTATGATAAGTTGTGTTAAATATCTATTACCACAAATCTTATCATAACCTGAAACCTAAAACGAGCATAAACGAAAACAACTTGATATATAGATATATATATATATAGATATAGTATATAATATATATATAAATAAATTTTTCCTGTTCTATTAATAATCTATAGCGATTGTTTTATATATATATATATATATAGATAATATATATATAGATATATAAGTAATTTTTGTGTGAAAATGATATATAAACCAGCTAAAAAACAGAGGTAAGAGTTAAGGAAACTAGTTTAAAGGAGACTAGATTGCCCAGACATCTCAAGCGAAGAACAATGTGAAAAATGGATAAAAGAGTGACGACTGGAAAGAAACTTAAAGAAGGTAGATGAAAACAGAAATAGAAAACCCCGAAGTAAAACGGGGATCAGTCGATGCCGGGATTAATGATGCGGCAAAGTAAATTAGTAAACTCGAGAAGTTCGCCTGGATGGTTGTGTGCCCTGTTCCTAAACGAGTACGAATGGAAAAAGTTCTGACTTGCGAAGAAGATGCAATATTGAACGCATATTGTAAGTGACTACATAATTTGTTAAATTGTAAGTGTTGACTCGCGAGACGTGTCATAAAGTGTTCGCTCAACCTAATTTGTAAGTATATGCCCCTTACTATGCGTTTTATAAACTTTGCTAAACTCTATTTACTGACAAAGACAGTAATATGTGACTCATTTGTGTCTTCCGTGTTATTGTTTGTTATTTTGTAGATATGACGTTTTTAAACATTTCCATATTTTGTTCTATTGAAATTTAGACATTCTTAAAAATGTGAGAATTTCTTTAAGACATTTGCAGTGTTGTGCTAAAATTGGATTGTCTCAAATATTTAAGACTTCCTGAGATGGACCTAGTGTTGTGCTGCTAGAATTGGAATTTCTACAATACGTAAGATTTTCCTAAACGTTTCTATGGTGTACTTTGTTAAAGTTTAAAGTGATCCTGATTACCGTTTACGTACCAGATGAAGGAGTAAGTGACGCTAATAATGCGAGTGTAACATTTGTATATTTATTTAATGAAAATGCTATTATTTTATGTTTGCAATTAGTTAGTTTTTTTTTACGAGTTAGGATTAATTATTTAAAAAGAAACATTCTTAAGTTTACCATAAGACATAATGATTGAGACTTTGTTAATTCTTTCTTTGAAATTATTATTTTGAAAATGCCTCAACACGCAACGTTGCATCAGTAGTAGGCCACATTCCGGGAAAATATGACCGCGACCTTTTTGACTTTTCTGACCGCGACCTTTTTTGAGCTCGGAATGTTTACCTGAACCTTGACGCTTTTGCGTTTTACCGTTGGCGCTTGACCCTTTTTTTCGACCAACCCTTTAGTCTTCCATGGGTCATGTTTGGCCCAAATTTTACCTTACCCCCCCCCCCCCATTGTCCTTTTAGGGAAGTCGATTTTTTGAGAACCCTAATTTTTGAGAACCCTAATTTTTTGAGGACCCTCATTTTTTGAAAACCTAATTTTTTTGAGAAAAAAAACCCCCCCCCTTTAAAAATTTTTTGAAAGGGGGGGAAAAAAAAACCCCCTTTAAAATTTTCTGGCAACCCTAAATTTTTGGCATATTCCCTAATTCCGTTTAACCTAATTTTAGCACCCTTCGAAGAAATGGTGCGCCAAACGGTTGCGTCAGCAACCGGTTTTGGGGATTACGTATTACCCCCCCATTTTACCCCCTATTCTTTTCGGACGTGGGCCATTCCACGGTAATTTTTGATCTTCCGTTAGGGGCTTAGCCCTATTTTTGATGTCTTTACCTTGTTGACCATGATATTTCGATGGTCAATTTTGGCCCACTGTAATTTTTGGCTACCCTTTGGTCTTCCTTGGGTCAATTTTCCCAACGGAAATTTCGACCAACCCGTTGGTATTCCATGTCATTTTGACCCACGGCTAATTTTTGATCTTTCCTTTAGGGCTACCCCTATTTTTTGAGTCTTAACCTTGTATGACCATGATATTCGCTTTACCTGCCATATATACCGTGGTCAATTTACCCACGAATTTTCTGGCTTCCTTTAAGGCTTAGCCCTATTTTTTGACGTCTTTACCTTGTTTGGACCATGATTATTGTCGTCCCTTTGCCATATACCATGGGTCAAGTTTGACCCACGCTAACTGATGGCTTGATGGTTCCCAATCACCTTAAGAAGTACCTAGGGATGTTATTTTGTTTCTATGAGTATTAGAATTCTGCCAAGGGAGTGCCAGGTGAGTGCCAAGTGAGTGCCAATTTGTGCCAAGTGAGTGCCACATAGTGCCAATGAGTGCCAATGAGGTCCAAGTGAGTGCCACATAGTTCCCCAACTGAGTGCCACTTTTCTCAAGCCTTTTCTAGCCTCTCCCTGAGCCTAGAAGAGCCCTAATATGGGTGTCGTACCCCTAGTTATAAGGGATGAGGATTCGATTGGTGTATATTACAAGGTGCTAGGATGCTCGATTTTGGTATTTTTATAAAACTTGATAAAAACTAAATGTTGGCACTGACATTAAAACCATGTATACACTTACACTCACACCGACACACAGGACACTTACACTTACACTTCACACATCTCGATAATTTTGATCTGTTCAGCATAACCTCAGCATTCATGCCTCGCATTAATGCCTCAGGCATGATGCCTCAGCATTAATGTCTCCACATTTGATGTCCTCAACTTCTGAGAGTTCATCTTGTTGATGACTCATCTTGATGACGTCATCTTTGATACCATCAATATATTATGATTGCATCTTTGAGAAATCAACCTTTGATGGCTTTATCTCGTTTCCCAACATCCATAGACAAAGTTAATATAATGTCTTCCAAGTCATAAGCTGCCCACCAGGCGCAGCAAGCCCCCTCCCCGCAAAGAATGGAGGCCCCGCACCCACAGGCGCACCCGCCGGCGAATGTCAAAAAATATATATACTATAAGGCATTTCATTTTTATTTCATACTTAAAACATTTCCAGAAGATTCGTCTTCAAAATCATACTACGAGTTCATCCATTTTTATTTTGCATACTTAAAACGATTTTATTAAAAAACATTTTCGCGAGACCTAAAACTGTAACTCATTTACAGACCCCTATTATTTAACACATATATGTATTAACATTATTTAAAGGAAATTACTTAAACTTTTAATTTAAAATTTTAAAAATTGATATTAAGAAGGAAAAAAATTCAGAGTTGTCGATAATAAAAAACATTCTTTTACTACAATTGTACGAAATTTTATAAAAAACAATATACTTTTACAACCTTAGCCAGTAAAAGCAGTAAAACAATAGAGGTTTTATTACCTAACACCTAGGGATTAGTAGCCTTTGTTTTACTGCTTACTGCTTTAACTCTGCTTTACTGCTTTAACTCAGTTTTACTGCTTTAACTTTCTGCTTTACTGCTTTAACTATGTTTACTGCTTAACTTTCTGCTTTTACTGCTTTAACTCATGTTTACTGCTTTAACTCTCTGCTTACTGTTTTAACTCTCTGCTTTACAGTCAAAACATTTTGGATCACTACTGTAGCACATTAGGTATTAGCACATATTTTTCTTTTTGAATTTATTATAATACTATTTATTTTGTTTTAATACTTTTTAATTATTAATTTGTAATTAGAATAAAAACACACAGAGTCTCTGATATTAACATTTTATTTAATAAAATTGTACATAATTAAAAAAACACTTATACTTTACATACCTTAAAGCATAGTAAAAACAGTAAAAAACAATAGAGACGTTATCACCTAACACCTAAGGGATAAGTTATAGCCTGTTACTGCTTTACTTGCTTTAACTTCGCTTATGCTTTAACTACATGTTTTTACTGCTTAACTTTCTTAGCTTACTGCTTTAAACTCGTGTTTACCGCTTAAACTTACTCATTTAGCTTATTACTATTTTACTGCTTAACTATCTCTGCTACTGTATTTTAACATCTCGCTTCTAAGTCTCAAATTAAACATTAGTTTCTTTATATGTTTATTTTGTTTAAACTTTTATTTATTATTTCTATTTTATTTTTGTTTTAATACTTTATTTTAATTTGTAATAAGAATAAAACACCACAGAGTTATCGGCCATAGTAAACATTTTATCTTTAATAAAAGTTGCTACGATAATTTTATTAAAGAAACATATACTTACAACCTTAAAGCAGTAAAGCAGATAAAACAATAGAGGTGTTATCACCTAACACCTAGGATTAGTATGCTTGCTTTTACTGCCTTTACTGCTGTAACTTCGCTTATGCTTTAATCAGTTTTACTGCTTTAACTTTCTGCTTACTTGGCTATTAAAAACTTCTGCTTTACGTTTAACTCAGTATATTTTACATTATGTTTTTTTATTTTGTTTTAAACTTTATTATTTATTATATGATTTTTTATTATTTTATTATTATTTTTATTATTTATTATTTGTATTTTATATTTTTATTATACTAGTTATTACTTCATCCATGTTATTATATTGAGACATCACATACACAGCGACAAACACAACACAACGCAGCGCAGCCATCCACAACACCACCACACACAAATACACTTACACTTCTACACACAATACACTATGACACATAGCAACACTTCACGTATGATCATAACATTTACACAGAGACAACTTACATTATTACACTCTATACACATGTGTCACACACCCACACACCACAACACCACACACACACACACTTACACTTTACACACATTCACTATGATACTTAAACACACATTCACATGACACTACATTTTGTCCATAGGACACTTACATTACACTAACAGCTCTACACACAGAATTACTTTACACGACAACAGATTTCTTACACTACACAGATCTTACTTACACTCACACACAGATACTTCACACACACAATTACTGTAACACTTACACACACACACATCACACACACAACTACACACACACACACACACCACGCACACTCACTGTATAAAATATAACATATAATTATTTAAACATTTAGTTTTAATTAAACACGTACATAATAACCTATTCAAATACAACATAAATTATTTCAAAGTCTTAAAACTTCTATAAAAATCAAACATTATCGTGAACAACGAGAATTTATATTACCTGTTAATACGTTGTTATAAATTTATAAAACTACAAAAGTTTTAAAATAACTTTACTAAAATTATGAGAATTTATTAAAAACATATTATTTTACGTACCTTAAAGCAATAAATCAGTAAAGTCAAGCCCCAGCACCCCCTCTACACCAGCTATGACCACTTTGTTCTCCTGTAACTTACTGCTTACATCATCTATGAGCCATGTAAAAGTATAAAAATATCAAAAAAGTTTATCTCTGCTAATCATAGATGTCTATAATTTCAAATCATTCTAATTTGTATTATATTTTATTTTATCACTTACAATTATATTATTCACTCGATGTTAACTATTAAAATATTAAAGTTAAATGAATTCGTGTTCGTGATTATTATGTATAATGTATCTATGTACCATGACCAAATCCATACGAGAAAACAACAACTACCCTCACTCCATACAAGACGAAACTGACCTACTCTCTCTGAGAATTGTGTTGAGAAGTAAACTACTTAGGCTAAGAGGTAGGATTAATCCTTTTGTAACGGCGATTTAAGCCGTAATCCAGCAAAAGATATATTCAAACTGACCTTTTTCTGAGAATATGTGTGCAATAACTACTAAATAGCCTAAAATTAAGCCAATAAATTTAGAGATAATGCCTTTTTGTAGACGGCTAAGTAATCCTTATAAAAACATAACAGGTACCAAAGGTATTTCCCGTA
>JABUQX010110374.1:25000-37500 GCA_015478945.1 Trachelipus rathkii | reverse complement strand
GGACGCTTTTCCATACCCGTCAGGAGGAGCGGGCGGGAACACCACGGCGACACCCAAGGCTAACCAAAGAGGCAGGGAGGTTCCGGAGGACCCTCCCCAGGAGGAGGGAATTGAGTCCTAACCCCGTAGTTCCCCGAGAAGGCGGAAGGAGACCCCGCCTCCTGCCATCGTTGCGGTATCATTTGCTGTTGCCATTTTTCTTTTAGTAAAGAAAACAAAAAGCAAAATTTAATGAGGAAAGATCTTTTATTATTAAACGAGTTAAGCCAAATTAAAAGGTCTCTAAATTAGGCTCTCTAGATCCATATTACGATAATTCATTTTGCAAAAATATTTTTGTTTATTTTTGTGCTCCTTTTTATATACATTTTCACTAAATCTAAAAATGTTGTCTCCTCTAGGATATTTCAAATATATGTATTCTTTTTCAGCTGTAGCTGCTTTGATAGAAGAATAATTGATTAACTACGTGGTTGTAGTCAAAGAGATATATATAGTATATATATATATATATATATTATTTATATATTAGCTTATAGCAAAATATATATATATAGGCTCTATATATATATATATATATTAATAGTATAATATATATATATTTTTTTTGTTTTTTTTTTTTTTTTTTTTTTTTTTTTTTTTTTTTTTTTTTTTTTTTTTACATTTTTTCGCCCTAAAATTTTACCAGCATTCCAGAAATGTATTCCTTTTCCCTGTGGCTATTGTAGTTTTTGAGATATGGATTGATGATAGTTGTCGCTCTAAACAATTATCACATATATATATAATAGTATATATATATTATAGAGTATAATATATATATAATATTTATATATATATAATATTATATATTTATATATAATGATATTATATATATAGTTATATATATATTAGTATATTATATATATTTATTTACTGGTAAAAAATATATAAATATAATATATATATATTTATATACTATACTATATATGTATATATATTATATATATTATAAACTATACTTATATATATATTACTATATATATATATCTTATTTACTTGAGATTAATATCATATATACATAAATATAGTTGTATCAAAGATCTGCCGCCCATAACGATTTCGACTGGCATTTGGTAGTCTTTAGGGTGTACTGGAAATTCTGCTGATCCCTTGCGCCATGGTTCATTCTTTTCAAGCCTCACTGATCTCTCGACCGTACACTAACTATGGCTTGGTGCTTCTTATAGAGATGTCAAAGGCCTCTCTCTCTTCTCTCTCATCTTCTCTCTCTCTCTCTACTCATCTCTCTTCGCTCTCTCGTCTCTCTCTGCTTAGCTCTCCGTCTTGCTTCGTTTACAAATTCCAAGTACCACTAATACACGACATTTATCGTACAAAATTCTTTCGCTGTTATTAGTCTCTTTTTGCATTTCGGAAGAATTACTTACATCCTTAACCTATCGTCCACTCCTCCTTTCAATCAATCGGAATTGGGAATGGTGAGCCGCGGTCGGCCTCTGGTGAGCATGTTTGTGACCTAATGTGCTTCTGGCCCTCACATGTTGCTCCTATCGTTTATGTCTATAAAGTCTGCCTCTGTTGCCTGTTGCCATGTTGTTGCTTTGTGCCTGTGTGTTTTCGCTCATCTGTTCCCTCGGCCCATGCTATTAAAGTCTGTATTTAAAAATTGGGAGCCTCGTTAAAAAAAGGAATACAAACGTTGCTCTAGTTTCACAGGAGGTTGTTTTTTTTTTTTTTTTTTTTTTTTTTTTTTTGGTTTGTTTTTTTTTGGTGTATCAAAAATATCTGCGGTTGTGACTTTGATTGTTTGCTTTTGTGCACTCTATGTTCTTGATTATGAAACCAACAGCATTCCGTCCTTTAGATCTCTTCAGTGTGTTCGTGGAGCCGAAATTTAGGTTTCTGCGGGTTCTCACAAGAAATCTGGTCTACTCTATTGCTCTTATTGTCGTTTTATCTTTAATTTTTGTCATACATAAAGATCGAGTTGTGTGCATGTGTGGTGATTACGAGCGGGCTAGTTGATCCAAAGCTTGGGGAAAAAATATAATAAAAACATTGACGAAGTACCCAAGTTATTGCAGTAAAAAATAAAATGAATGAATTCGAAAAAAAAAAAAGAAAAATACACTCTTATACCTAAACAATCGTTTATGGGAAAAAAATATTGCTCGTTTAACGCTCGGGATTGTTGTGAGCTTCCCAAAATACTGAGAAAAATTAGTTTACCGAAAGTATGATATAACGGAAAACCTTAATTGTTCCAGATTTGGGAGAGAATAACAGAAATAAGCTTAACTAGAGAAAACAAGTCCAACCCCAAGTCGTGCTATAATCGGCCACGGAATGATATTATTAGCATTTAATATTCTTGAAAGGCGCCTGCCATTCTCCTTCTCTACCGGAGTCCCGTTGCTTTGGCAAGGCCAAACAGTTTCATAAACGCCGGTCCTTCAAAGGGCCAGTCTCGCCCCTTCCTGTCCCCGGTACCTCGTGCATGGTCTATCTCCCTGTTGCTGTCTCAAACTATATTAGGGAAGCGCCAACCTCCCAAAGGTGATTTAAACACCGCTTTAAGAGAGAAGTACGGAAAAACCCAATTCATGAAGAGGACAACCATTTTAATAGTTTATAATCCTCTCGCAAAACCCTAAAACGTAATTTTTTAGGATTTTACCTTCACAGACAGTTTAGAAACAGTCACCAAATTTCTCGTACTCCTTCTCACAAAAGATCAGAGTTATTGACAACTGTTGAACTTATCTTACCATTGGTTGAGGTATTGGTTTGCGATCACGGACATTCAGTGAAAAGATGAACAGGTCCTTTTGGCCTGTTATTAAGTAGCAAAAGTTTTGAGAGGCTCCTCGGTACCTGTCAAATGCAGAGAGCGACCACTCGATTAGGCTTGGAGACAGTTTAGTCCATACGGTCCAAGTTGTCCATGCCAGGTCTGAATTCTGAGTTTTCTCAAGTGGAGGGTTTCACAATCCATTCAAAAAATACTATTTGAGGTGAAAGAAAATAACCAAAATTTAGCGTGCATTAAGTTTCGGTTAGTGGGCTGCAAAAAAAATATTCAATGTGAACGACAATAGTTCCGCGAATAACTTAAAGCTTGATTAACCACAAAATGTGGATCTCACTCTATCCTCGGAAATTTTAACTGCACGTCATTACTTTTATAATAGTAATGGTTGCGCTATTAATCATGCTCTGAGCTCTGAGCTCTTCTAGACCTATAAGACGTGTGTTCAGCATTGACTTTGTGATGAGAGCACCTAACATCTTTGATGATCGGGAATAATTTTCGTGTTTTTCTCATTGAATTTGAGTCACTATTGTGTGTGTCCTAACCATACTCAATACTGTCTCTAACACTTTCTAGTTGATGTAATAGGTATGGTAATCTACAACTCTCTCATATGACTGTTCTTCTAAAATCATAAATATTCTCAATAATAAGTTATAAATTCATATTTAATTATTAAATAAATCCTAAATATAATAAGAATAAAGGTATTCTAATCGAATCATTTAACAGTAGATCTATTATCTTGTTTCACATACATGTAGCTGATTATCTCTCTTAATATATACTTATCGAAGAAGTGGACAGTGAGGGTTCAAATATAATATATTAGATAATAGGTTACTCAGATATAAATCTTATTAAGTTATGTATCATAGTAGATATATATTCATATATATAATGATCATTATGGTAAGTGAATACAAAAGATAGATATAATAATAACTAACTATACCCTATACTCCTCGTTATTATTATATAATCCATAAAGTTATGCACCAATTCATCTTATATAATCATACTATTCACGTGAATGGCCAATTGGCTAGACAAGTTGCCTGTACTTGGTTTTCGTGTTCCCCTACTGCGAAAGACATTGAGACTAGGGTCCCCTTTCATTATATACCATCGAATTTTTCCACGCTCCAATAACGTTCTTGTCACTGGAGCATGGATTTGGAAATGAGATGTTTTAGAGGTAATGAAATACCATAAAGCCCCAAGTATCCTTTGCCAGTTTTCAATGTTTGAAGATTAACGTTGAGAAGTTGCAACCGCTCTCGCGGACGCGAGACACCTACATTAAGCGGACACACCATTTATATTGGCATAGATCTGCAACTCGTCAGTCTGCCCATTCATTTCTTGATATCACCTCGTGTCCCTTCTTTGATAAACTGTTATCAGTTTGCGAAACTATTGACATGCTGATTATGAAAATTAAGACCTCTATAACCATCTCTCTCATCTCCCACTATTTACACTCTCTACTTCCACCTCCAAACGAACTCTAACTCGATTCAAACCACCACACGACCGACCCATCTAAGAATAGATTCATAAGATTTTTACACATTTTTTGAAGTATATATTGACGTTACTCGATATTACGCTCATTTAAACATTATCATATTTCCTAGATATATATAAGCTTTTCCTAAACATAAACAATAATATTTTAAATTTATTTAAGTTTATATGATAATCTGGAAAAATTATAGAAATATATTACTCCATCCATGAAAATCTAAAACATTATTGTCCACTTGATATTTTAATTATTGAATATTTTTATTTTATTTACTATATATATATTATTCATTTTCTAGCGTTAGTATATATATATATATATATATATATGTCATAAGTTGAAATTTAATTGCACAAGTTGATTTGTCTTATCCCCGAAAACGAACTTGCCCTGATAAGAAAAATGCCTTTCAAAACTAACACATAATATATATAATATTATATCTTATAGCAGACACTGCATCCGAGTACTTTTCATGCTCTTATTTTTTATATAATATTGAACCTGACATAAATCTTCGTACCTGTATACCGAATGCTTTACACCTTCTATTATTCTCATTGATTCACTTTTCCTAGAATAACTTATAGCAGATAGAAATGAGACGAACTAAAAGGTGTTTTCCATTATTTCAATTATATTATATGTTTACTAGAAAGTTCAGGAGCGATATTCTATGCAACGTTCCTATATAAGTTCATCCCAAGCATTATTGACAGAGTCCGGAAATTTTTGAGTAACGTCCGATTTATATCTATAATATTAAGTATCTAAAAGAGTATTCATTCCTAAGTCCTCATATACCAATACACAATAGTAATATTTAGAATATACAACGGCTTATTGAGTAATATCACATACTATATAGTCATGAAGACAAATAAGTTAAATTTTTTCATCTGTAAAGTAATGTATAGCCCGCTGAAGAGGATTACGTTAATCTTTACCTGAAGTTAACTGAATTCCCTTTTTTCTATTACCTCCTTCCTCGACTACTCTAATTTTGTGTGTTTTTTTATAGCCTTGCTTCTTTACCATCTCTCACTCCACTCCTCATTTCTTATCCCGCAGCAGAGCCCTAGCCGAAACGTGCGAAGTGCGGAACTGCTTGTCATTTAATTCTTCTACTTTCAGGCTTCAGCTAAAAGGCCCTGCGAAAAGCTTCCTATGCCGCTTAGCCGCTAAATAATTTATATTTCGCCCAGTCTAATCCACTTTAGGACGATTTTGCGTATTATTCCCATTCTCTTCCTCATTACTCCGTTCCATCAATATTTAGGATTAGTTTACGATATCAATTAGTGCGTCCCTCTAAAGTGTATGGATTTCTACTCTCTTTGGTGAGGTTGTAGTGGTATTCTGAAGACTGTCGGTGGTCCAACCCTGTCAGCTAGGAAACCAGAAGATTCTGTTAAAACTTATACCATAAGAGACTATTTCTTCGTATCTCGAGTATCAAAACTTAGCGTAGCGTCTTTGGTGCTTTTTTCTGTTGAAAGGTTTTGTGTGGTCTCATATCAAGGAAAATATAAAGGATAAACTGTCAAAAACACCAAAAGCGAGGGCAACTAGAACCCTGAACCACCCCCTCAACCCCAGATATCCCTCCCACATACAAACTTCTTCCTTTTAACTATCGTGTTGCCTCTTTGTCGCTTGACTTCTCGATTGTTTCTCTAGACAAAATTTCAACTCCCTTTGTGATCTTTACCGTTTAAATTAGACTTGGGCAAACATCGTTCAATCTTCGACTTTATTTCGCGTAAATGGTCGCAGTTGGCTTCCAGTAAGAAAAACACTGCGCGTGGAGTATATCCTCTCTTTCTTCTGGTTACTGCCAGGTAATCCTCTCTTCCTTCTCTCAGACTCCTGTTCTACGCTTTCTTATTACAGATAAAAACTTTTGTAGTTTGGGTAAGTTCCGCTCGATAGGACACACCTTCGCTTAGAACTTGCATCAAAAGAGTTTCAATAAGGGTCTATAGCCTACAGAAAAACATAAGCAGCTGATAATTTGGATTTCTGCAACAGTTCCATATTCTAGGACCTCTTACATAACCCATACTTCGGTCGTCCCCCGTTTCTTTATTGCAGCTGGTTGCAAACAATGTCACACCTGGATTCATCTCCATCAAATGCTTATCGATAGCGACTGTTGAAAGTTCAATCACATTTGAGCGTGGATTTGTTTAATCCATTTCTCTTTTAGATCTTTTTTCAATGAACATGATGCCTCGACCTCATCCATAGTGTGATCATCACTAATAAAGCCACGCTTTATAAAGAAAAAACTAGCGAAGTGTTGGAAACCATAGTAGGCGTAGCCCCCAGCTTAAGTACGTAAGAGTATCTCGTAATTTATCTTTTCCTATAATCGTTTTTTATAACAATCGGTATTCTCTTGTAATCGAGTCGACCCATCTAAGGTGTGATATAAAGAACCTCTCTGGCGAGAATCTCTTTCAGTTTAGATTAACTGATAGTAAATTTAATAGGAACTAACAAGTTTCTTCTCTGTGAGTATTTTAACTCGTGCTAAAAACATATATAGGCTCCATTTCTTTGAGGCCCTTACATCACCGGAGGCTAACCTGTTAGGTTTATAAATAAGTTTTGTTAAGATACACAGCAATCTGTATGCATATACTTACTCTGACTGCATAACTTTCCAATACTGATTTTTGTTATTCTCTCAAAAGTCAAAAAGATGTTAAAAATAAATAATATTGTCATGAAAGCACAGAGGAACCAGAAGAACACATACACAGAAGATCGGTTATGTGTGAAAAAAGTTAGAATATGGTTACTGTTCAGAGGAGGTGTAGATTTTTGTTTAGAGAGTTGGCAGATTTTTGTGTATTAAAGAGAATTGTTGGAAGCAGCGTTTTGTCCTACTCAATTTCAACATGGTTCAGGAACAACATATAACCCCACCCTCACATTTTCATCATTTATCAACAGCTAGTCAGAAATTATTCAGGTGAACATATCGCATAATAAGCTCAATATACACTGAGAGAGGCCAAATTATCCGGTAAGATGTAGTAGAACAGACTTCGGAAGTCTGCAATGAAATCTTATAGTTAGTTATATTGAGAAATAAGCAGTGTCTCCAGCTCGTCAGCGCTCAATAAGCTTTCAGTCATCCGGTGACATGACACGGCTCAGATGTGCCATTCATCCACTCGACCGCGATAGGATCATCCGGACCGATCATTAGATGAAAACCGAAGAATAAATAGTTCAGTCGCAGCATGTGAAAACGCAGCACCTCGCTTGAAATCACTACCACAGATTGGACTTAAAAGAGACATAGCGAAGGTCGCGGTGCCATCTGGTAACCATAGCCCTATCCTCATGTTTAGGACTTTCACAAGAAAGCAGAGATCAGTATATGATATAGCGAGACAAGAAACGGTAGAGAAAGGAAGGCGAGCCATGACATTTCATGCCTCCTGGTAACGTTTGTTTTCTATCTCATGATGTATCTACGTCCATTTACACCATAAAGTCTTGCATACATAATGACTTATATTCAGATTTCTCTGTGCAAGCACATCTCACGTAGCCGCAACAACGTTATCTCTGCTTCTAGTTCAGTTTCCTTTAGATCAGTGTCTAATAGCAATTGGTAATCGTTTAAATTGTGTAATTAGTCTATCTATTTCCTTTGTGACATAGATTTCTACGAAGCACAAGAGACTGAAATCTTAAAAATATTATTTTATGAGACACATTCAGAACTGTACTTTAGCTCCTCGGAAACGTACAGTTGCTTGCTAGCTGCAAAGATTCCTAGGTGTTGGTTGTCTCGATTCTTTAGCGGGTGGAGAGTTGAGAAGCTGGTCTCAAAAGATCTTAGATAAGGAATTTTACAAGTTAGAGTTGGCTTCTAATCCACGCACGACTTCAGTCTTCTTGAAGAGACGTGAGTGTCACTGGCCTCTATCAGTTATGCGGATATCACAGGTCCGTGCCTTCCTTTTTTCGAATAGTTTCGTGACATGCTCTTGCGCGCTTCTCTCGTCTCTCTCTCCTCTCTCTCTTCTCTACTCTCTCCTCAACATCGACGTGGCAATCGCTCTCTCTCTGTGCCTCTCTCTTCTTCTACGTACATGAGGTATTGTAGTATTTATATGCTGCGCATTTATTTTGCAATTTCTGTTGTCTCTGAAGAATGTCTTTATTGATAAGTCGAATTGTAGCACTACCACTTCACACTCGGGTTCTTAAGTTTACCAACTCCTCGTATGGTTAGCAATAAACATGCTAAAGATGTGATTAACCATCAGAACGAGTTATAAAGTATATAATCTCAAATTGCTAATAATACGAGAAAAGGTACGAAAAATCATCTCGATAAATTTAAATCATGATTAAGATAGAATCAGTACTGTAATGTAAAATTCTGTATGGAAAATATAGTGTAAAAAGTTAAACGTTTATTTTTTATTTTTTGTTGATTTTAGATTTAGTGTGTGTTGGTTGAATAATTTATCTTCAACTCAAAACTACTCAAGAATAAGTAAGCACCAGATTACTATATATACATATTTTCAAATCAGCGTATTAAATCTGATATGCGATTAAAAAGTTGAACTATATTATTATATTTAACGTATAAAGTTAAACGGTACCCCAGGGTAACCGAAAAGATGCAAAGAGTCGGGGTTCTCTCGGCCTCCTGGGGGACGACGGGGTAGGACAATTTCCCCCACTCACGTTTTGAACGCAGGGTCCTCCGGAACCTCACCCGCTATTTGGTATTGCCCAGCCTTTGTCGTCGGGAGGGTCTATCCAGCCTCACTCTCCCTACGGGGTATGTGAAAAACGTCCCCCACTCTATGTCCACCGGTTCGGCTCGAGCCCCTCTAAAGAATTTTAATACGCTTGATTATCCATATAATAGTTTATTAGTTTTCTTTACTATTACACATTTAATTTTGGTAGAATTAATTAAAATAAAATTAAAAAAAAAAAGTAAAATATTTTTTTTATCATTTTCCATACAAATTTCATTTTCCGCTGATTCCATATATGTTATCATTTTTTTGTATTAGTTTTCGTGTACCTATCTTAGTTTTCGAAGAATCATAATGCGGGTAAACTTATATGTATTGTGACGAATATGTATACCAGTGAAGTTCTTACATAACCTTATATTTTCGTAGTATATCTATCACGCCCATCATTATGATAATCATTATTTTCAGCCTACCTCCCCTAATTTTTTTTATTTACTTTACCATAAACTATTACCTCCATGAACCTATATACTATATATATACTATAATTATATTAATATATAAATATATATATATATAGATGATATATATATTATAATATATATATATATTAATATATATATATATATTAATATATATATATTAATATTATATATATATATATATGATTAGGTTAAGTGTTAATATATGCGCAGTATATCATATTTATATAAATTTGTTTCTGATGTTTTTAAAAGTAATTATAATATTTAATGAAAAGCATAAATTATTATATATGATTAAATGGTTAAAATGTGAGTATATTTAATTTTTGCTTTTGTGCTCAAGTTGTAAATTAAGTCGTATTATATATATAATGATGAATTCTCGTTAAAATATATATATGTATAATATATATGCATGTTGAAAATGATCTATAGATACGTGAGGTTTTTATATATATATTATCGCATATACTTTGATATTAGTAGTAAAATATAGTGTATATAAAAATCAAATTATATAATATACATCAAACAGGTGAGCAGAAATCATGAAACTAATAATTATACTAAACGATGTTAGTGATTAGTATGTAATTGTTTTTAATATTATCAGTTGAAATTATAAATATTAGTAGATGAAATACAAATAGCCATCGCCTTCCTAAACACTTCAACACCTCCCCATTTTTCTAGGCTCCACTATTATACCGCCCCCTCTAGCCTCCAGCGCCCACAAGGGGCGTTATCGCCCACTTTGAGAAATAAATACTGATATTTAACATATAAAAAATCGAATTAAACTCATTTTTAACAAAGATACCAGTGGGAAGGTATAAAGGGAAAGGTCCTACATAATTATTATTATCGGCTATATTATTATTAACAATTCAGTATCCTTACAATAAAAAAAAAAATTCTCAAATCACTCACGAAAACTAACTGTGTGTAGTCAATAACCAATAAGATCATATAGTAATATATATATTATAGATTAATATATATTATTATAATATTATATATATATTATATATTATATATATATATATATATATATTATATATATATAAGTATATATATATATATAGCATATTATATCTATATAGGAAATATTAATTTCAAAAGATAATAATAATTTAATTTATATATTATATATATCATAGTATATATATTAATATTATTATATATGACAAAGTTAATACTTAACGCCCTACACTGGTAACTGAGGAGCTCGATCAAAAAATTTTTTTCACATGTTGCATCTATGATAATAACATATAGATTTACTCTAAGTGAGTGTCGAAATGATAATATTATTTTTTTTTATTTTTTTTTTTTTTTTTTTTATTTACTATCATATGTTGTTGAGTGGTGCGCATGTTGTGTTAGTTATTATTTGAGTGGAGAAAGTATTACACGGCAATTGTATGGGCTCTGATCTCGACGGGGAACACAGGAGGGACGTTTTCCTACCCCGTAGGGAGGGGCGGTCTGTGAGGAAGCCCCGCGCGACACTCGCCACAATACCAGAAGAGCGGGGTCTACCGGCAGACCCTCCCCTGTGTGAGGGGAAACTAGTTCCTACCCCGTTCGTTCCCCGAAGCCGAGAGACCCCGATCTACCATCTGGTGCGGCTAATACCCTTGGGCTCATCTCCTTCAATTACATTTTCCTGACTAAATATTTATCTCAGCAGAGTTTCCATCAGAATGTCTATTACTTGCTCGCTCTGCAGCCTCTTCGAAATATTTTGAGAGGCTATATTGTTTCTTTTAGTTCTTTTTTTATCTCATTTCGACCCATAAAACGCGTCTATATTACTACACTGTATACATCAGAGGCTATCATGATGAATATAATTCTTTTTTTAGATTCAGATCTCCCGTCTCCTGATGTGCCGGCTGTAGGTAACTACTTTACCTAAATATCTATCATATATACATCATGTATACTACCTCATTATATATACTATCATATTAATACCTATATTAATCTATATACTACTAATCATATATATAATATCTTTTTAAGCTATTATCTTAATGTCTATCAATTATCATTTTATAAAATATTACTGTTTATTATATAATAATTTTTTATTCCATCATAACTCCTTTAATAAATTATTTCTTAAATTTTATATTACTATATTTCTTATTCTCAAGATATAACTAAATAATTTAATTTATTATATCATTTATATTACTTATATTTAAACCTTAAGTTAAATACATTACTTTTTAACATATATATATATACATAATATATATAATAAAATATATATAATATAATATATTATTTATATATTAATTATATAATATATTATATAATAATTATATACTATGATAGTATTATAATATATTGATGGCATTCCAGAGTGAGTCCTTCCTCGACCGATTCTTTTAATCTCAAAAAGTCGGTCTGTTTTTGAGAGTCAAATAATAAGACTGAGGAAGGCTACGAAGAAGAAGAGTAAGTTTCTTGAAACTGTAAGTCTATCTTCCTTCCTTCGTCGGGACAGATCTAAAACCTTTCATGGCTTACCTTTAACGAACTATAATAAAGTTTTATAATGAGGAAGATTTCATTTTATATAAATAAGTTTACCCAAAAGGACGTTTCAACATTTATAAGCCTTTCGCACACAGGCATATATATATATATATATATATATATATATATATATAATATATATATATATATATATATATATATATATATATATATATATATATATATATATATATATATATATATATATATATATATATAAATATATATATAACATATATATATATATATGTAACATATATATATATATATATATATATATAATAACGCTGGACCCATGTAAGGAGACCACTCTAGATCGGAGTATAATTTGTATAGATGTAAATACTGCAACTAAACCGCAGTTCAATTTGTAT
>JABUQX010110374.1:10000-20000 GCA_015478945.1 Trachelipus rathkii | reverse complement strand
ATTATTATTATTATTATTATTATTATTATTATTATTATTATTATTATTATTATTATTATTATTATTATTATTATTATTATTATTATTATTATTATTGTTATTATTGTTATTATTATTATTATTTATTATTATTATTATTATTATTATTGTGTGTGTGTGTGTGTGTGTGTGTGTGTATTATTATTATTATTATTATTGTTATTGTTATTATAATTTATTATTTTTATTGTTATTATTATTACTATTGTTATTAATTATTATTATTATTATTATTATTATTATTAAAATTATTAATATTTTTTGTCCTATTGTGTGTATTATTATTATTATTATTGATGTGTTATTATTATTATTATTATTATTATTATTATTATTATTATTATTATTATTATTATTATTTGTAAAATTTCGTTCTAGTCATTTAAATTTTTCCATTATATAGTCTGTTTCATTTAATGTTAAATAAAAACCAACAAACCAGTATTCATTCTCAGCTTTGTTTTTAATGTTTTAGCAGATTTATTCGATATGGAGGTGCAAAAACTTTTGTTAATTTATCACGAATGTTTTATATATTTTATTTTATTTTGAATGTGATATGTTTTTAATACACTGATGATGGATAGACCTTTATCCGAAACGTCTGATTAGAAGTAAATAAATAAAAAAAATGTGGAAAATTCTTGTTGCACAACGATATTTAAACACTTACACCCCTATATATATATATATATATATATATATATATATATATATATATATATATATATATATATATATATATATATATATATATATATATAATATATATATACTCTTTCTTTATAACTATATATATATATATATATATATATATATATATATATATATATATATATATATATTACTTTGTAGCCTATCTCCTTTATGAGAAGCGGGCGACCTCGAGGTACTTCACCACATCGCCCGGCCGCTCCCAGAGATCCGATAGTTTTAGTCCAGTAAAATTGTTTCTAATGCCCTCTAAGGAAGGGCAATTTATTATGAGATGTTTTGTGTTGTCGATGATTTGGGAAAGGCATCTTTGACAGTAGGGGGAGGGATCTCCGAGATAATCAAATTTGTATTCCTGAAGGGGGGGAGGGCGGTGCCCAGAGCGAAGCCGTGAAAGCATTACCCGTGCTTGGCGGTCCAAAGTTTGTTTCATATTGGAAATTTCAATTAAACGTTCTTGGAGTATGGTGTTGTTTTGGTATGTGGAATAGTTTCGTGGGTTAATAGTGTCTGAATGTGTTTAATGATACGAGTGTTGGTGGCAGATTGTTGTATATATTAGAATAGGATTTTGATGGTGTAGCTTTTTTATTTCTAAGTGGAGAGGGTTGTTGCAGTGATTGATGTAGTGGATGATCTGTTGAGAGTGATTTACTCTAGATTTGACATCCAATCATGTCGAGATGGGCACCTATTGTTGGAATTTTGATTTCAGTTTGAATGTAATGTTTAAGTGTTTAGGTGTGGTGGGAGGCCGAGTCATTTATTAACCTAATGGCTTTATTTTGAACTAATTCCAGTTTCTGAATGTTAGATTTTGATATTGTGGGGGCCCAGGCGGGTGATGCGTAGTTTAAAATGGGACGGAGATATTGTATGTATAATATAGAGTTTGTTTCTTTATGTTGGACAAAGTTAGCTCCTGTTAATGACATCAGAGCATTTAACTTATGTGAGTCTTGGATGTGATGTTGTTTATGTGGTGGGCGAATGTCACATGTGTATCGAATGTCAATCCTAAGATGATTGGTTGTATATTAAGAGGTAGTCTGTTATTTAAAAGATGAATTGTTGGATATTTATGTGATTCTCTTTTATCTGGTGTGAATAATGTAATTGAGGATTTTTGGGGTGAGGCTGACATTCTATTAACTGTCAGCCACTGTTCCAGTTGTCTTATATAATGTTGTAGTTCTGTGCGTGCTGTATTTATGGAGGGGTGTTGAGCGGTAATGGTTAGATCATCGGTATAGGTATTAATTTTTATGGAGGAGACGGGGGTTGGGAGATTGTGCATAAGAGATTAAAAGTGTAGGTGAGAGAATGGTTCCTTGGGGGACGCCATTATATAGTTTGTATGTACGGGAGGAGTGTCGTCCTTGTATAACTTTAGCTGTACGTCCTGATAGGAAGTTTGCTACTATTTTTTGTCTTTAGTGGGCATGTTAGTATTTAATATTTTATCTATTAAAATATGTCGGGGGACTGTATCGAATGCCTTGTTGATATCTATTGCGATTAGAATGGTGCGAGAGGGGGGGAGGATTTTGGTTAAAGTCATTCAGAATGTTATGTTAAATCAGTTAGGATAGTGGTTGTGGATTTTTTTTGTCTAAATCCATGTTGTTTGTTAGAGTCATGAATAGAAGATAGTGTTCTATTGAATATAAACTTTTCCAATGCTTTGGATATTGTGGAGCAGTGAAATCGGTCTGTTTGAAGTGGCGTTGTTAGGTAGGTGGTTGACCTGGATTTAGTATAGGAATTACATGGGAGTGTTTCCAGAGATGAGGGTGTTAGTTTGTCATTCTATGTTAAATAATTGGGTGAGGAGAGAGAGAGAGAGAGAGAGAGAGAGAGAGAGAGAGAGAGAGAGAGAGAGAGAGAGAGAGAGAGCGCTTCAATAGCCTTGATTCCAAATTGTTTGAGGTGGATATTAGATATTTGATTCTGGACCAGATGCTTGTGAATTTTTATTTTTTTATTATGTTGAGTACCTCTTTGGTCTATTTGATTGGTTTTAAATTTTTTAAATCGTTTAATTATTATTTGTCTATTAGTGGGGATTGTGGGTTTATGACTAATTTTTTAATAGTGTGACATGATGATATTGCATTGGTTTTTTGGATTAGGTTTTTTATTACTTTGCTTGCAGATTGCTTAGTTTGTTGGAAGGGAATGGGTTATTGATATACGATTTTTTTTTTTTTGCTGAAAATTTGGGTTGTTTTTGCCTTGTGATTTAGATTTTTAATGAATTGCTTCTTTGATTTGTGTCAGTTAATATATTCATTCTATTGTAAAGGTCTGTGATTTGTTATAGTGGAGCTGATTTTGGTTTAGATAGATAAATAAAATATATATATATTAATAATTATATATATATATATATATATATATATATATATATATATATATATATATATATATATATATATATATATATAATTCAGTGGCGTAGTTAAGGGAAAGCATCAGGGAGCTTTTGCTTCAATATATATATATATATATAATATATATATATATATAACTATATAACTATATATTATATATTACTGTAACATATATATATATATATATATATATATACATAGTATATGTATAATATACTCTTTATTTATATAATATGTATGCATAACGCTATAACTGTAATATGTAGCAATAATAATACATATAGCCATAGTAGTATATGTATAATAATATATAACCATAATAATAATAGTAACAATAGCATATATATATACCGTATATGTATATATATATATTGTAAATAATAGTAATAGCCAGCAATATACTATATATATATGTATATATATATGTATATGCTATATAATATACTGTAATAATAACACTTCATATATGTATATATATGTATTTATATATAGCAACTCAGCAGTATATAACCAGCCATTGTAGCTAACAACCAACAATAACCATAGTATATGTAACAGCATATATAATAATATTATAATAATATAATATAATAACATAACCTTAACAATAATATAATAATAACATAATAGCTATATATATATAGCACTCATATATATAATAACTGCTCTTAACAACCAACAATAATAATAATATAATATATATATATGCATATATATATATATAACTATAACTAATATATATATAATAATATATATATATAATAATATAATAACATATATATATAATATATATATATATTAAAAGGCGAGCTCCTACGCTCGTTGCTATAGGTGGCAGCGAGTTGTAATATAGAGAATGAGACGATGTTCTTCCAAATTTTGCAGTTGCAATAAAATTCTCTTATTTTTTGTGAAAATAGGTCATCTGAAAGAATACATTACATTGTACAAATGAAAAGATTATGTAAAATTTAAACAAAAGTGTAAGCATCATCGCCATTGAATAACCCTATTTTTAATCAATTATAAATTGTAACGGCTCATACCTCTCCAAAAATGCAAATACAGAGAGCAAATTTCAAGACGGTATACAATACATATTCGTGAATTTAATTTTTTACAAGTTTTTTTTTTCCTGTCTAAGAATCTAATAAAACACTCGTTTAATTTAAGAAAAAAAATTAAAATAAACATTTACTTGTTCTTAATGCACATTTCGGATAAAAATAATTCATATATTTAAATTCCCTAATATCTGAATTTGAAAGGAAAACTAAGATACCCATAAAACCAATTACCTGCTAAACATGAACTGCAGGAATGGATAACTCAAATATCTTATAAATAATTATTTTGTTAATTATATATAAATAAATAAATAAATAAATGAATTAATGAACTAGATGATGAATATTAATGTGGTCTTTTCTTTTTTAAGTGAGTTTGATAATATAATTTAGCACCTTGCCTCCGTGGAAGTCCTTTAAAGAAGAAACTTTGCCTCAAAGGCCCCGTGTCCTGCATTTTCGTAGTGAAAGTGTTTATGATTTCCTGTCATATAAAGGTTGTAATATTTTTACAGATGTAATTGAATTAAGCAATTAACTAAGAAGTTGCTAAATGTATTCCTATTATATATTCGAAAATTAAAGGTTTATTTTTGTCCTCCTTCTCCATTTAAAAATTGCTAAGTTTACACAGAAAAGGTTATTATTAAAAGATTCAAAATTACAATTAAAATTATTAACAAAAATATAAAATAAATTTATTATATACTCTCTCTCTCTCTCTCTCTCTCTCTCTCTCTCTCTCTCTCTCTCTCTCTCTCTCTCTCTCTCTCTCTCTCTCTCTCTCTCTCTCTCTCTCTCTCTCTCTCTCTCTCTCTCTCTCTCTCTCTCTCTCTCTCTCTCTTTCTCTTTCTCTCTCTCTCTCAATATATATATATATATATATATATATATATATATATATATACAGTCCATATAGAGGTCTATATATATATATATATATATATATATATATATATATATATATATATATATATATATATATATATATATAAAGGACAAAGTTACTTAACGCCCACACGGAACGGGAGCTCGGATCAAAAAATTTTCTAAGGTAGCATCTATGATACATAAATAGATGTTCTAGGGTCGAAAATGATTTTGTTCTAGGGGCGAAATTATATATATTATTTGTAAAGTACACGGCAATGTAGGGGCTCGAGCCGACGGAAAGGGGAACACAGGGGGGGACGTTTTCATACCCCGTAGGGGAGGGGCGGAGACCGCGACACCCAAATACCAAGAGCGGGGGTTCCGGGGCCACTCCCCAGAGAGAAATGGTCACCCGTAGTTCCGGAAGGCCGAGACCGACCATCGGTGCGGTATACTGCCACGGGGTATTCTTTAATTAAAAAAAACAAAACAAAACTATACTAAAGTCTATTTATTTTAACGAGCAACCAATAAAAGGTCTCTAAAATAGGCTTTCTCAAATATATGCTATAGTAGTAACAATATTTTTTTTTTTTTACATTTTTACATCTTACTACAATTTTACCAGGATTCAAAAAATGTATTCCTTTTCGCTGTAGCTATTGTAGTTTTGAGATATGATTTTTTTTTTTTTTTCATTTCGACTAAAACGTCTATTTATGTATCATAGAGACTACCTGTGTAAATTTTTTTTTTTTTTTTGATCCGAGCTCCCGTTCCGTATGGGCGTTAAAATGCTTTTATATATATATATATATACATATATATATATATATATATATGCTATATATATATATATATATATATATATATATATATATATATATATATATATACTATAATAAATAAGTTTTTTTTATTTAATTTTTAAAAAAATTAGTTTTCCGAGAGAGGAGGCTTTGTGGAAAATCCTCAAAATAGACAAAATAAGAATAAGGTTTCTTTTACGTTGCCATGACAACCAGTGTTTTGAAAGCATTATAATTATGCTTTCTTGGAGGCACAAATCAAAATTCCTCCAGTCAATGATCCTTATGAAAAATAATGTTTCAAAAGAATAAATGATCTTAATGTAAAATTGTGCGTTCTTGTATAACATTTTAAACATTATTTTAATAGTAATAAGTAGTAATTGAATTATTTTATTACATTAGTTTTACTTTATTTTTAGAGGCCCGGCCTCTGTGCTTCCCATCAAAAGCCCAGCGCCTGAATTTGCTGTAATATATCTTATATATATATATATATATACTCTCTTTACATATATATATATATATAATATATATATATATATATATATATATATATATATATATATATAATATATATATATATATATATATATATGTAATAATAATATATATATATATATATACTAACTATGCTGCTATATAATATGTATAACAATAACTTAATAGTAACTTAATGTATATAATTAAGAGAGACCGACCAGAATCGAATATCGGGTGCATCACTGCATTGTAATAACCAACCTTAATATGTAGCCAATGTATATATAATAATATATGTATATGTAGCAATAACTAATATATATATATGCTATAATAATATATATATAATAATATGTAATAATAATAATATAATATATATATATATATAACTTAATATGTAGCCATATATATATATATAGCGTTGGGCAGGGTGACCAGGCCCATTTTAGAGGGGTGATTCGGTCCACTCTAAATAAAAATAAAAATAAAAAAAAATAAAAAAAAAATTTTAAACATTTTATAACCTCGCTTTCGTACTACAAATTTTTTTTAGATCATCTTTAATTCTAGATAGTTTTTATATTTTTAAAATAATAAATTAAGGTATAAAATGCCCTTCAATGAAATTCTTTTAAGAAAAATGTTGGGTTTTGCTTTGTTATAATGAAAAATTATTGAATGGATTTTAATTATTTTTAATTGCCATACACTCAGGTAGCGACCCAGCTTTCAATAACAGCGGGTGTTTTTTTGTTTAAAAACAGTACTAAGTGGCTAAATCACGGGGGCCTAGCGGTGGAGTTGCCCACTGGCAAAATTGATGGGGTGGAATCAGAGGCTTATAATGTTTTTCATATTTTATATAATTATTATTGACATTTTTATTACGTATAGCTAATTTTAATATAATAAACAATAATTACTTATATTAAGTAAAAATTAAAAATAAAAAATGAAATTTATATGAAAAGTGTACGTTCAAAAGTGTCGAAATTTGTCCCATGAGAGGGTGAATCAGACTATCACAATTTTTAATTTCTTATTTTATGTATCGTTATTGAAGTATTTTTAATACTTATTAATTTAACATAGTAACAATTGTATATTACGTAAGATTAAATATAAGTTGATTTAGCACGTAAGGAGATTTAAAACAGATGGTCCGATTCACCCTTCAATGGTGGTCGGTCACCCCTCAAAGGTGAGGCTGAATGAGCTTTATTAAAACTTTAATAAAACTATTATTATTAGAATTACATTATTATTTTGTGCGCTTATTACCTACTATATGGCCTTAAATTTCAAAAAAAAATTTAAAATTTTATTAGGGAAAGTCAGAGACGAAAGTTATACACTAAGTGGTCCAGTACTTTACTTAACTATATATATATATATATATATATATATATATATATATATATATATATATATATATATATATATATATATATATATATATATATATATATATAATAATATATATGTATATATATATATATATATATATCATATATAATAACGCATATTCTATCTACCAATTCCCTTTTTAGTTGATGTATCATGCAAATATCTTTCTCTGTGATCAATCAGATAGAAGAAAAAGAAAGAAAAAACCCGAATCTGGAATGAAGAAAACTGAGAAATCGGAGAAAATTAAGCGTGTCTGTGAAGTGAGCAACGCTTATGGTATCATTATACCAAAGAAAATGTCGGATACTTTTAAAAATTTCTGCAACTGTCAATAACTGTCTGAAATTGACCTTTTCAAAGCTCTTTCAAATTGTACTTATCTTCTGTGCCTGTGACAATGATAGACGTAACGTAATAGCATAAGCTTTATTTTATTATTAATATTATAAAAAGAAAAATATGTTTGAAGATACTTTGCGAATCTTGTACGTTTTTCGAAGAATTTAAAAACCGATTATTATAATAAGTAAAGAAAAAGAGCGAGACGGAAATTCATGTGGTAGAAATAAGAGACGGAAATTCATGCGGTAGAAATAAGAGACGGAAATTCATGCGGTAGAAATAAGAGACGGAAATTCATGTGGTAGAAATGAGAGAGGGAAACTTTGAGACGACACCAAAAGCGGCAGAATTGAGGCAAGAAAACAGGCAATTATTATCAGACAATATTTTTTTTTTCCTCGAGATTCCATTTATTTCAAAATGACCGAAAATTATCGGAAAACTTTATTTTCGATAATCTTTCTAAACCTCTTCTTCACCACCTACTTCGAATCTTCCTCATCCTCCTCATCCTCTTCTTCATCCTTTTCTTTCTAGTCCTTTTCAGCATTCTCTTATTCTTCTTTCCAAATTCTCTTTGAAAAAAAAATAGACGAAAAATCCAAAAAAGTCTTTTAAGACCCTAAATAAAAAATTGAGAGAGAGAAGGAAAACAGAGTGGTAATAATTGACAAGATATGTCAACTTAACTTTATTTTCCCACAAATATATATATATATATATATATATATATATATATATATATATATATATATATATATATATATATATATATATATATATATATATATATATTTTATATACTATATATACTCTTAACTTATATATATATATATACTATATATATATATACTATATATATATATGATTTATATATATATATGTATATATCTTTTTATAACATATGTATATATATATATATAACATATATATATATATATATATATATATATATATATACTATATATATATATATTACTACTATATATCATAACTATATATATCCAGAACGAAGAATGGATATTCGCGACAGTCGGACCATATGAAGACTTTCTTTCTTCGCATAGTTCTAGGGCAACAGGGCTAGCAACCCGGTCCTTTACTTTTGTGCTTGCAGAACTCCTGGACCAGCATTGGAATCTTATGCGCCTAGAAACACGATCTTCTGAAGAGCTCTGGGAGAAGAGTTTAGAGGCCAAATGGAAGAAGATGCTACTTTCCATTAGTTGACACCACAGTGTATAACTCAAGACCTAGCATCGAGAACCATTGAGCGAAATGTTTTCTGACGCTCTGGGATCAACCAGTTTCTGGGCCAGAAGGAAGCATGCTGGTCAGCTGACTGGTTGAAAGCCTACTTAGGAATTTAATAAAAAAGAGTATTGTATATATATATATATGTATATATATATATATATAACAACTATATTAACTATATATATATATATATATGACAATAATATAATATAACATTCTATAACTATATAACATGTCCATACTTGATATATATATGTGCTATTTCTTATATATATATATATATATATATATATATATTATAAAATTACGTTTCAAATATTTCTTGTGTGTAACTACTTTGGAATATTTTTCTTTTAACTCCTTCAACACAAACACATTTATCTCAGCTTTGTTTCGTATCCAACTTATAAATTGTTCTTTATTTTCCAGTTCACTTGACCCTTTGTCTTTGCGGCGCGATGTTGGAGCTTTATCTCTTTCTATAGATGTCGCAGTGGCAAGTGTTCGAAACAAACAGCTGATCACTCGCGTACCACCACCGATACGACGCCCTCGTAGCACAAGGGGTGATGTATTTGCACATGAGTTTTGTGTTGACATTAGTAACTCCAGG
>JABUQX010110374.1:0-7500 GCA_015478945.1 Trachelipus rathkii | reverse complement strand
TTTATGGTCGCTATCCATTCAACTTCCACGTCCTCATTCTTAAAAGAAGTCCAATCTATGTCTCGTAAATCCAACCCTCAAGTGTCCACAATATTTCGCTAAGACCCAGATATCAGAGAAACTAACTCAGTCCCAGGTCCTGTTGCTGATTCCTAAGACCTAAGGTTTTGTAGTAGCTCTACCAGTTCTAGCAGTTCTACACCATTCTACCATACTGGTAACTCTTCTCTAACCTAGCTTTTATGTAAAAGTGTTTAAATTTGCCGTCCAATCATCCCAAGGACTGAGTGTTTAGGTAAGATATCATTTCTTGTGCAATGCTATCATCATCATGTTTCTGCTTTTTCATTTCAACTAGGTCTGTTCAACAGAGATCTGGACTGAAAACGTTATTTCCTTAAGCTTGGTTGCCTGGAATATGTGATCCTGATTTCCAAACTTAAGAGACTCTCATCGTGCAGATAACATTCGCCCGATTTTTCTGACCTGACTCTCCTGTAAACTAATATAAAAGATGTATATATATATATATATATATATATATATATATATATATATATATATATATATATATATATATATATATATATATATATATATATATATATATATATATATATATATATATATATATATATATATATATATATATCAAATATTGCCATTTTAGAGTGAACGTATATCATTAATCTTCTATGTTTAAAAGCGCCAGCAGCATGCCCAGTCAGTTCAGTAGGAATCTGATCTGCCATGGTTTGCCAGGTGATTCCAGTCAATTGCCTAATCTCATTTGCCCAGTGCATGTTAGGTCTTTGTCTTGGTCTTTTGGCGTGTATAGGGCACCAATTCATTTTTTCCTTAGTCCATCTGTTGTCATGTTGTCTGGCTACGTGACCAGCCCATTTCCATTTTATTTCTTTAACTGTCATTATGATGTCTTTGATCTTTGTCATTTCTCTAATCTAAGTGTTCTATATTCTATCCCTGCGTGATATTCCCAGCATATTTCTCTCCATATTTCTCTGGATACACCTTAATTTTTAAATGGATTTGACCAATAATAGCTTCCATATGTCATGACAATAAGAACGCACTCATTATATACTTTTCTTTTCAAACAGAGAGTCATTTTGCTCCTGAAAATTTGACTTAATCTCCCCATTTGCCACCCATCCAAGTTTCACTCTTCTTTTAATCTCATTTATTAGCCCCCCCATTTGAAGGTATTATCTGTCCTAATTGCACATATTCCTCCACTTTTCCAGTGTTGTATTTCCGATTTTTATGAGCTTGGGATTTGTAAACTTATTAAACATTACTTTGGTTTTTGATGTTTTCATTTTTAGTCCAACTCTTTCACTCAATATGCTTAAATTTTCAAGCATGATTTTAAGTTCCAGAGGATCTGAAGTAAACAATACTTTATCATCTGCGAACCTAAGATGACTAAGATATTTACCATTTACATTTTTATTCCTGTTGATTCCCAGTCTAGTGTTCTAAATATTTCCTCCAATACCCCAGTGAATAGTTCTGGAGAGATTGTATCGCCTTGTCCAACTCCTCTCTCAATTATTTTATTTAATTTTTTTATTTTTTTGTAGTAAAAAGGAAGAAGTTGCTCTCGAATGTATACTCTTAAGAATTTCAATATAGTTGTTGTTTATCCCCTGATTACTTAGTGCATTTCTAACCGAGCTTATTGCTCACAGAGTCAAAAGCCTTTTCATAACCTATGACTGCAATCCAAAGTGTAATTGATATTCAAAGCATCTTTCCATATGTTATTGGACTATTGTAGATGGTCGTTCGTACTATACCCACTACGGAATACAACCTGTTCGTGTGGTTGGTTGTAATCCAATTCTGCTGTTACACTATTGTTATAATTTTTGTGGAAACCTTGTAAATTACTGGAAGTAGGCATTTTGGAAGGTAGTTATTAAGATCGTGATTGTCTCATTTTTTGAAAAGTAGTATTGCATTCGCGTTCGTCCAGGCATTAGAAACATTTTTAACCCTTTAGCATAGAGTGAATAGTTTGGCTAGGGCTTCAATCATGGTCTCCCCACCCTCTTTAATAATTTCTATTGTTATGTTGTAGCCACCCAGAACCTTTCCTTTCTTCATACAATTTATCACCTTTTGAACTTCCCAAACAGAAATGTCTGGAATTTCTTCAACATTTCCATTGTAAATAAGGGGCATCTCCCCTATACTTTGTAAAGTTATGTAAAATTCTTCCACTCCTTCTTTCATACTTTCTCTATTTATTATTTTAATTCCAATTTTATCATTGAATGCTGTCATTTGTTGTTTTCTTAGTGAATTGCATTGTTTCGCCTATTTTAGAAATTTATTACTTTCATTAGCAGTTTGAACTACTCTATTGCTGTAATTTCTTGTCTTCCCTAAGATTCCTTTTTATAAGTTTATTTAGTTCTGTCCCATTTATTCTTTCTCTAACATTGCTGCTATGCTTTATCTTTCTTCTTTGTTCTATTAAATTTTTAGTAGCTTGAGATAAAAGTCCATTTTTAAATTTTTTCTTTAATTTCCTGTCTCTTTTGTACATTCCACTACCTTATTTATTATCTCATTATTTATGTCATCCAAACTTCCATTTTCGAAAAGATCATGTAAGGTATCAAATTTATTATTTAATTTGTCGAAAATTTCACGGTTTTCAGATGTAATTTCAAACGTGCAAATAGATGATTTCTTTTGAGCCAGAATTGTTGTGTGTTGTTTGATATTGATTTTGATCTTGCTTCTTACCATTTTGTGATCGCTCCCTATATTTGGTCTTGAAAGATAGATTTATTGTTAGTTATTATGAAGTCTATTTCATTTTTTGTTTCACCTTGAGACAAAGTCCATTTTCTATTTACACTTTTTTGAAGAATGAGTTCGTTATATATAATTTTAAGCTTTCAGCAAATTCAATTGGATGATCGCCTCTCTCGTTTGTCTCTCCTACACCATATTCACCCACTGATTTTTAATTTTGTTTGTATTCCCCAATTTTAGCATTAAAATCACCAATAATTATTTTAAAATGGTGATTTTCTTGAATATGAACATTTGTAAGTAATTAATAAAAATTATCAACCTACTCATCAAAATAGTTGGTATCTGATGCGTAAGCTTGGATTATTATTTGTATTGTTTACATTTCGGAAAGCCTGAATACTAATTTTATTATCCTTTCTGAGATACCTTCTATTGAAACTATATTTTTTCAAGTTTTGTGAATTAAGAATCCCACCCCTCTATAGTGTAGGTTTTCACATCCATTGTATGAAAAAATGTGACCGTTTATTAATTTGATTGTAGCCTCTCCAGTACGTCTAACTTCTGATAATCCAACAATATCCCATTTGATCTTTTCAATCTATTCTAACAGTTCAATAAGTTTGAAGTCTTGATTCAAAATTCTACAATTATAAGTAATTATATTCTATAAGAGGGGGCAGTGAGATTTTGACGCCACGAGATTTTGAGCACCTCCTGATTTCTATCTTATCATCCTTTTGTATTAACAATTTTATTTCTTGTTTGTGGATCCTTATGAAGGGATTAGGCAATGTATACTCTCACGCTTGCCCATTGCGGGTTGAGAGTCTCATATACTCAAGTAAGTATATATATATATATATATATATATATATATATGTAATATGTAATATATATATATATATATATATATATATAATAATAATATATATAATAATATATATAATAATAATATATATATATAATAATAATAATAATAATAATATATATATATAAACAAAAAGGGATAAGTTAATTAGTAATTATTGGATAGATACAGCTTAGATTTTCTGCGTGGAAATGTTCTCTTCTGACAATGCTGATCTTCTACTCTCATCATGTATACATATATATATATATATATATATATATATATATATATAATAATATATAATAATAATATATATGTATATAACTTTTTTATATAAAATATATATCTTTAATATATAATATAATATATATATATATATAATAATAATAATATATATGTAATATATATATAAATATATATACATATATATATATATAATATATATATATATAATAATAATATAATAATATATATATATATAATAATAATAATATATATAATAATAATAATATATATGTTTATATATATATATATATATATATATATATATATATATATATATATATATATATATATATATATATATATATATATATATATATATATATATATATATATATATATATATATATATATTTTATTCCCTTGAGGTTGCCACATAAAGAAGACACTATGAAGGAGTTACTTTATATAGAACATACTTTATAAAACATACTTAATATAAGGTCACAAACAAGTAATTTAAAATATTCTTTAAAATATAAACACAGGTTCGAGCTTTCGTGGATCCGATCCATCACACTTCGTCAGGAACTAAGGCAGCTTGTAGAGAGTTCGGTGCAATTTCGACTTCCAATTTTCTAGTTCTCAATTATATAGTTTGTATGTACAGGAGAAGTGTCGTCCTTATATAACTTCAGCTATACGCCATGATATGAAGCTTGCTACTATTTTTTTGTTTTTAATTGCATGTTAGTATTTAATTTTTTATTTTTTAAGATATGTCGGAAGGCTGCATCAAATGCCTTGTTAATGTTTTTTGCGATTAGAATGGTGCGAGAGGGGAGTGAGTTTTGGTAAAAGCCATTCAGAATATGCTGTATTAAATCAATTAGGAGAGTGGTTGTGAAATGTTTTTGTCTTCATGTTGTGTGCTAGATAGAGGAATTATAAGGTCGAATTCTACGGAGTATTAATTTTTCCAATACTTTGGATATCGTGGAGACCAGTGAGATTGGTCTGTAGCACTCTGCCCCCTCCTTGAAAAGGGCCCAGCCCGTGAATGGTGGTAATCTGTAAAGAAGAGAAGAGGAAGCGGGGTTGTTGGGTAGGTTACCTGGCTTTATTTATTATAAGAATTATGTGGGCATGTTTCCAGATGAGGGGGAGTGTGTTAGTTTGCCATGCTATGTTAAATAACTGGGTATGGGATTCGATAGCCTTGATTCCTAAATGGTTGAGGTGGATACTAGATATTTGGTCAAGAAAACTAATTTTTTGTTAAATTTTTAATTTTTTATATTTTGTTTAGTTCTTCTGAGGGGAACTTCTTGTTTGGTTTTTAATTTTTTAAATCGTTCAATTATTTGTCTGTTAGAAGAGATCGTGGGTTTCTGTCTTATTTTTGAATAGTGCAAATTGATGATATTACATTGACTTTTTGGACTAGGAATCTTATTGTTTTGTTTGCAGATTGCTTCGTGTGTTGGAGAGGATTGGGTATGTGATGTATGGATTTTCTTATTGTGAGGAAAAGTTACGTTGTTTTTGTCTCGTAATTTATATTTTGGGTGCATTGTTTCCAGATCTCTCTTTGATTTGTGTTGATTAATGTATTTATTCTATTGTTAATTTCTGTGATTATATATATATATATATATATATATATATATATATATATATATATATATATATATATATATATATATATATATATATATATATATATATATATATATATATATATATCATCACCTTCTTTCCCCTGGCTATATAATAGCCACGTAACATATTTGGAAACAAAATATTGAAGAATATGACGCAAGTCGAAAAAATGCCCAGCCTTACCGCCCCTTTAGACCTTTAAGTGAGGACTCATCGCAGTCAGAAAATTCACCCTAGAGCTTCACGGGACCGCGACGGACCCTCACTATGGCATCTTGTCAATGTAAAGTTCATGCCTTGGCCCATGTGAGACACAATCTACCCCCTCAAAAAAGACCGTCATTCACTCCTATTATGCACCTTTCTTCTCGCCTCTGCGAAACTCACATTCTTCTCCTCTAGGCATTCTTTACTGACTCAATCCACTTTTCTTCGGTCTCCCAGCAGGTCGATTTCCAGCACACTCATCACTATACATCCGCTTAACCAACCGACTATCATCCATCCTTTCCACATGACCAAACCATCTCAACATACTTTCATTTATTCTCTCATTTACTTCTTTCTTCACACCACACAACTCCCTAATACGTTCATTCCTCATTTTATCAATTCTTCTCACACTTAACACTGCCAAAAGATTGTCCATTAGGGGAATGAAACCGGCCTAAAAATTTTTGATTTGAGATTTCTAATGCGGCCAAAAGTTGCCTTTTAGATTCATAATAAAGATTACAAAATTTCATTGCTCTACTACAACGTTTTGAGGTGCCGCAAAGAGCCTAAAAATTTGAAATTTTTTAGAATTTAATAAAAATTCAAAATTTGGTTGCGTATATTTTTATCGAATTTATGTACAGTTGTACACATTTACTGGAAAGTAATGCAATTAGTAACAAAAAAGTCTTCTTAGATTAAAAAAGAAAGACAGTCTGCACAAAATATTATGCACAATAAGAAATTGACTTTAGAGCAAATTTTTATATTTTTCTCATTTTTTACCAATTTATTATCCTTTGTTAACACATGTTACAGTAATTTAAATAAAAGGAAATGAAGCAAGGTGAATCTCATATTATGTGGTACATGTATACAAAAATGTCTGTTTAATGAGAACCAAAAATGTAAATCAATTAAATCCTTTATAAGATTAATAATTTCCCAACGTTTGAAAATTTTTGTTTTTCACTGCATTGGCACATTGAAATGGTTTTTTGGGATATTCTTTTGAGATACAATTTTTGCATTAATAAAACCTTCCCTTGAAGATGATCTACAGACAGACAAAGATGACTCAGTAACTAGTTTAACAGCTCTTTCCACGATTTGTGTGTGACATGGGAATCTGGGAAAGTCAATTAACTGGTTCTCCACAACAGTTGATTCTGAGGTTTTCATAATGAATTGTTTAAGGGAATCATTGGAAATATACTTTGTCATTGGTGGCTCTGTGATACTATAGGATCATATAAATGTAATCTTTAGCGTCAAAGTCGATTTTTTGGAATTGTAAACTTTCAAATTCCACATCCACTCTCTGCCCTTGCTTTTAGAAGTCTGCGCACACCAAGCTCTCTTATATGTTTGCGTTCATCGCATAACATAGACAAAAGAATATTTTCCGAGCAGCATAGTAGCCGTTTCTTTGAATAACTGGATCTATTATTTTAAAGATCAGTGTTAGATAGCGTGAGTAAGAAATAAGCTTCCAGAGATGTTTAGAACCATTCGAGCATGAAGGTGTCAACTTAATGTTAAACTACACAGGTGCATAAACTTTTACAATAAAGTTAGCCAGAATTTGAAGGTTGTTAGTAGGTTTTCAGTTGCCACATACAATCGAAGTATTCGATTTGCTAATGTAAGCCATCTTGAGTTAACAGGTTTTCCAGGGTTTTTCAAAGGTAAACCCAACGAGCAGTTTCCACTAGATACAGCAACATTTCAATTAAGTACTTCTGATCTGTACT
>JABUQX010110373.1:0-35470 GCA_015478945.1 Trachelipus rathkii | reverse complement strand
CTATTACTACTTATTCATTAATGATCTTCTCACTCTGCACATCTAACTCTATTTCCACTTCATAGTACCCAATGACTCGACCTTCATTCTTTCAACTCATTTCAATTCTGCTCCTTCTATTACTTCTAGAATGCCTCCTCTCTTAATCTTTCCATTCTATTCTCGCTGATCTAGGATAGAATTTCCGGGTGGGTGGTCTGAACCTTGTGAAATTTCAATTCCTTAAAAAACTCAACTTCTACCAAATCTCCCTCTCTTAACACCTCCCAATTTTTCCTATCTCTTTCGACGTTCTCTCGTCTCTCCTGTTGACATGATAAAACATCCTTGGCCTTAACATAAACAAAAATGTCTTGGAAACCTCACATCACAACTTGCTAGGCGGCCTCAAAGAACTGGGAGTTCTGTTAGACTGCAGGACTTTTTTCCTCTTCTCAGTTGCTCCAGCTATACAAGGCCTCATCCGCACCTTGTAGGGAGACTGCTCTCAATCTGGGGGCTTGGTTTCACCCGCCGCTCTTTGGATAGTCGAGTCAAAGGCCAAAAGGCTTATAAACTGTCTGTTACTTTCCAGTTCCCTTTGACCCTCTATCTTTGCGGCCGGATGTTGTGCTTATCTCTTTTCCTAGTCACCGCTACGGCAGGTGCGCGAGGGAGCTTATCACTCGCGTTACCTCCACCTTTACGTCGCCCATGTAGCACTAGGGGTGCTGTGTCATGACATGAGGTTTGTGTGATTAAGGTAACTCCGGGCTAGTTCGCTGCGGTGCTTCCTTCTTTCCTGCCCACTCTGTTTTTCGGAAAATTCTCTTCCATCTTCTGTGTTTCGCCACTCTAATTTACCTCACTTTAAAGCCTGTCTGTGCTCATCTGTGTAATTTAATTTAGTTGTTAACTCTGAGGTGTGCAACAACCCCCTCCTGAATAGGCGCTGCTGTGAATGGTGTGACAACTGTAAAAAAAAAAAAAATATTTTTTATATATATATATTATATATATATATATATATATATATTAATATATATTATATAGATAATATATAGATAATATATATTATATATATATATATATATATATTATATATTATATATATATATATATATATAATATATATATATACTGTATACATAGATATAAGTTATTTAATTTTCCTATATGTTATCAACTTTTACATAAATTTAGACTTTTATAGTTAGATAAAAATTCCTTTTAGAGACTTATTTAAATCTTTATCACTATCTTCCCAATGGAAGAATAAGAATGAATTTAAGGAGAGGGTTTTAAGAATATCATGCCATTATATATATAAGAATTTTGTTTCATAATTGAAGGCGGTTTCTTTTTATCAATATCATTTGTCCAAATTTAGAATTCTTCTTTAGATGATTTTTTAAATTAAAACAAATAGTAGAGTCATTGCATTGGGCCCTAAGTCCCTACATACATGTATTAGAGGCTTAATTAAGGTATTTTAGTAAATATGCCAACTTATGATGTATGTTTAACGTAAATAAATTCTTTCCATTTCCATTTATAACTAATGGGCATATAAACGTCCCTGAGAGTGAGAAACCATTTCAGGTCAATGTATTAATTCTTAAATTGTTATTTTACAATGAGAGAATAAAATATTTTTGATTTTGATTTATTATATAATATAGTTTAGTATATAAGTATTGTAGTATATAATAATATAATATATAATATTAATATAATTATTAATATTATATATAGTAATATAATATTATATATAATTAATTATATATATAATAAATATAAAATTATAATAACTATTATAATAATATATATAAAATATAATATATATATAATTAAATATTTTTGCTGAATGAATAATTCCATTGATATATAAAAAAATATGATTTTAATTAGCAATTAGAATTTACGTAAATTTATTATATTATTAATTAGCAATTAAGAATTTCGTATATACTTTATTATATTATTTCATATATTGAACTTTGTTATATAATCAAAACCTATAATAACAATTAATGTACATTGTTTTGATTAAATTATTGTTTTCTCGTTTAATATTAGTATATTCCGTAAAGAATAATAGAATAGAAAGAGCAATATTTATAAAACGTAGATCATCAAGCGATCGGAGATGAAATTATCCAATATCAATTTTTTCCAAGAACCGTGGTTTACGTATTTATCAATACTATGTGAGTATATTCTCGACTTCTTCATAGAACTATTCCAAAACGAAGAACTACACATTTAGAAGTTGAGCCGAAACTTTATGGGAGATGGAAATTCGTATCCCTGATTCATCAAAGACATGTACAAGAAGAAAATTTATACATTGACTGAGAGAGATTCAATGAGTGACAGATAGTTAAGCATGATAAACAGAGTGCCAAATTTTCTCTTCGAAAGTAGTAGAAAAGTGACTAATTAATTGGACAAGATCATTCTGAGCGTTTGTTATATTGTATACTGTAGAGGTTTTATAAGTCCAAAATTTTACTCTATTATATATATAATAAAAACTTGAGGTTTTGATCATCTGACTTTTTAGCTATTGATTCTGGCAGGTTGATTGCGTTGACTAAGAGCGCTGATTTTTTTGGCCACGTTCGGCTAACTGGATGCCAACTTGATCTACTTGTAACAAAAAAAGAAAAATAAATCGTTTTTAGATTCTGTCCCAATTAAAACATAGAGAAATATAATATAGGTAATATCCTCTCTTTATCTTATCACAATAAAGTGTTGCAAACATCCAATTCTTGATGAGATTAGGACTAATTCTTTTTCACTGCTTCACTGAGTTTAAGTCTTGTACTCTTTAAGTTACCGCTGCGAATGTGATCCTGTTTCACTTATCTATAAAGGATCTCTAGCAGTTGTACAATTTTTAATTAACTAAAGAAATAAGTAAACAAACATTTTTGTTGTATTTATTCTGAATTTAGCAAATATCCAAATTTGGAAGGAAGAAAAAGATCGATGTTTAAAATAAAGAGTTTAAAGTTCTAGTTAATTAAGATCGAGTAAATTTATCCTTCTTAAGTTGGTGTTCCTATATCATCATTGCTATTAAATTCCAGGTTATGATGGCCTTGATGCAATTTTGAAAATTATCAAGAAACAACAATTTTTTAAAAATATTTATTTTTCATGAATAAAAAATAACGTCAATAACGTGTGTAAATAATCCACCTAAGGCAGTAATTCTATTATTATTTTTGGCTATCCTCCTACTTCTTTCTTTCTGTTAACTGAGAAAAATTATAAGCATTTCATTACCTTTACCAGAAAGATTTTATTCAAAACCTTCATTATGCTAAACCTTCAATACCTGTTTTAATTTGATATTTTCCCATCAAGAAGTAAGAGTTTTTCTTGAATCTTAGACAGAATTAAATCGAGCTCGAGAAAGAGAGTTATATAAAATACGTAAAGTTAAGATTTAATGACAAGAGAATTCAATATGAAGACTAGTAATAGAGGTAATTTATAGTATCAATAATAGTTTCAGATGTATTTTATAATGTCAGTATTAGTGTTAGAAGTATTTTATATTGTCATTAATAGTGTCAGATGTATTTTATAGTGTCAGTAATAGTGTCAGATGTATTTTATATTGTCAGTAATATTGTCATATGTATTTTATAGTGTCAGGAGACACTTGACAACTAATTTAGGAAAATTACTACCAATTTCCAAGGCAATACATAAACAACTCTTTTTTTTTTTTTTTTCTTAATTTACCATTAATCAATTTCAATTTATCTAACTTAATTTTTTACTAAATTTCAACTCTACTCCCTACCAAGTTCTTCAAGAATCCATGACTCCATGTTAACGGTGTCATAGTAAATTGTGTCCTCTGACATGTCTATTGTATCCTCCGTGGGTGATGCAATATAGGATTCTGAATCAAATAAATCTCGTCCCCATAATTCATCAACCTGTATACCTGCATCTTTAAATTGTTTATCCCTACTACCAGTTCCTACACCTAATGGTATTGAAAACCTTTCTAATTTTTTCCAATTTAATGCAAAGGAATTTTTTATTGATTTATCATCGAAACCCTCAAAATCGTTAGGAACTTTACTAAAATCTAACGGATCGAAACCTTCAAAACTATATTCTGATTTTTCACTTTGTTTCTCCAACTCACTACCTATATTTTCATTATCTATTTTCTCTAGTTCCTTCGGGACCTCATAAAACCTTTTTAAATGAGTTTGATGTACTCGGTATAGTAAGGTTTTCCTATATTTGTGTTTAATATCATATAATACTCCGTTGTTATAACCTTTTACTATTATGTAAGGTCCATGAAATTTCTTGGCTAATTTATTAGTAACTGCATGACCTTTATATATATTCTTTTTCAAAACTAACTCATTTACCTTAAACGGTTCATAATTTGGATCTTTATCTTTCCATGTTTCTTTTTCTGATTCAACTTTCTTTATATTATCTAAAAACAAGCTAGCTGGGGTTTGTTTTAACTCCCTATGATAACTATGGTTATAAGTACTAACTATGTCTCCCAAATGACTATCCCATGTTTCTACATCATCTAACATCCTAAGCATGTTCAATATAGTTCTATTCACACATTCTACAACTCCATTTGTTGCAGGTACATTTGCAGCGGTTAATCGATGATGTATATCTTTTTTAGATAGAAAACTGTCCATTAGTTGGTTCCTAAATTCTGATCCATTATCCGTTTGTATCTCTTTTGGATTTTTCAGGAAAGTAGCCAACATAGTTCGAAAGCTGGTCAGAACAGTTTCAGCTTTCTTGTCTGGTATAGCTATGGCCATTAACCACTTAGAATACATATCTATCCCCACTAGAACATATTTATTTCCTTTTTTGGTCACAGGTAACTCCATTAGATCTAACGCAACAATGTCAAATGGTCCTTTGACATTAACTCTCCAAGTTGGTGGTTTATTTCGTCGTGCTGGGATACCTTTATTCTCCTGACATTTAATACAGGTCTTTGCAATGTTATTACAAACATAATACATTTTCGGATGCCATGCTAGAGCGCTGATCTTTTGCAATAATTTATCCCTTTTTGTATCTCTTTTGGATTCTTCAGGAAAGTAGCTAACATAGTTCGAAAGTTGGTCAGAACAGTTTCAGCTTTTTTGTCTGGTATGGCTATTGCCATTAACCACTTAGAGTACATATCTATTCCCACAAGAACATATTTATTTCCTTTTTTGGTCACAGGCAACTCCATTAGATCTAACGCAACAACGTCAAATGGTCCCTTGACATTAACTCTCCAGGTTGGTGGCTTATTTCGTCGTGCTGGGATACCTTTATTCTCCTGACATTTAATACAGGTCTTTGCAATGTTACTACAAACATAATACATTTTCGGATGCCATGCTAAAGCGCTGATCTTTTGCAATAATTTATCCCTTCCTAAGTGAAAATACTTTTTATGCACGTCTATACTCAAATCAATCATATCATGGTATGCAATTATTGGTACTTGTTGTTGTTCCACTAATTTCATCAAATATCCATCTGGACATCTTATTTCCTTTAAGTATTTACCAAATGGACGAAGTATATAGTCTTGCTTAATTTGATTTATTTTCTCCAAATCGTTTTGTTCTTTATCTAAAACCTCTAAAAGTTTTCTTAATTGACGATCGTCGGTCTGTCGTTGTTTTACTTGTTCCTTCAGTCGGTCTTCATCATAACAATAGATAAGGGCTTCTTTTAACTTTGGTAATTCGAGTTCAGTCAACTGTTGTTCTTCCCCATCCAAATTGCTCTGTTCTCCCTCTTCGTTTTTACTCTGGGTATCTTCCGATTCACTCCTACTTCTTCCATCCTGGTTCCTTACCCTCTCATTCGTCTAAGTCTCTAGTCACCTCATTATAAAGTGAGTTACAATACTGAGTGAAACATAACTTCTATTGGTTCTTATTCTGATTCATTTTCCACATCATATTTAAAGTCTAATATTACAACGTTATATATTCTTCAAAACGTCACATATATTATATGTAAATTTCTTATTCCTTTCATGTTTATAGTAAATTAAAATGGATACCATCCACACATTGTAAATGGCAGATGGGTAATTCCTTTATCACTACCATCATTTATTACTGATTTTCAATCATTTCCATGGTAAACCCATATTGATACTATTTTATCTTTCTCGCAACATGCTTCTATGACTCAGACAGTTACCATAAGTACCTACGTAGTTCATTTCTCATTTAGTTGTTGTCTCTGTGCCTTTTATCAGTTAACCATAATTCATCAAAAAATATCTCTGCACCACTTCATACAGCTTTTTACTCTTAAGTTTTATGTTTACGTGATCGCCAAACGATTTAAGGCTATTTGCCTGAATAGAATAAGAGATAATTTCCTCTCCAGGAATGTTCCTGCACTTTAAATTCCACTCAATGGTTAAATTATTACTATTGATTTCCCCTCTTATATTCCAGAGTTACGGCTTTACCACGGTTTTCTCCTACATTCACACATCCTTTGAACAATAAAGCTAGCTAGATTACAATTAATTTTTACTCAGGATATATACCGGTAATTCATAATCGTATCTCACGCCAAATCAGTATAAGTTCCTACGTTCCTTGGAATTTACTCGCCATTTATGTGTTAATTACTCGTCAAAATGAGTTATGATCAGTAACCAAATTAATAATTTCACTATCTCAGAAATACTCTATAAAACCCTTATTCTTAAACACCCTCATCTTTAAAAGCGTGCAATTCTTTTTCTGTGTACTATAGTTCAACTGCGCTCCACTGAAACACATTGAAGCATACGCCAACCTTCATAGTCAACTTATTGGGCCTTATTTTTGCAATGAGCACCTCACCTACGCTCTAGATTGCATAGTCACAGCATTAGTAATACTCAAGGGCTAGTACTTTCATTACGTCTGGGGAATGACTCATACTGGAGGTGTACAAATAGCTCCTCCTGTTAGTTTGATGCGTTTCAAAACTATATTGGGCACATCAGTTTTTAGGTCACATTTTATATCACTACAGCGATTTACCGGATTATAATGTAAGTATAACATAGAAACAATCGGTTTCGATGTGAACAACGTTAACAGCTTAGTGATATTGAATCCAGGTCGATTAATATATTTTCACTCCTAAGAAACTCTGGAATTTCTGTGCTTTCGTTGTATCGAACTGTTGTTGTTTGAATTAGCGGTTACATTACTTCTTTTAAGTGCATATTCCTATTCTTGTGAGCTTTCTTTGGCCTATAAAACGGCTCTTCAGAAAATTAGTTCTTATTATTAGCCTGTTGCACACAGTGTCGTGTGAAACTTTTTCAGTTATTCTCACAGCACAAATTTCTACCTACGGTGTGGCAAGAGTGTATAAGTTAGCAGCCTCAAAAATCTGCGCCCTAAAGACCAAAATAGCAGCCAAATATGCGATTATTGGATCCAAATCGAACCGACTTCGGTGATTTAACATCGGGTAACCAGTAATCGGTGGATGTGCTAGGGCAGAAATCTTAAAATCTAATATATAGAGGCTCGAAGAACATAATAACCACCATAAAGGCGTTGGCAGTAAAATTAAGTAATAAAGGCCGGGGTAAACTGGGTTCTAATTGTAGTTTCATCCTATAGGTGCAATTTAAAAAATTGTGAAAATGTTATTAGTTACATCTATGTGATGGTATCAGACAGTTGAAAATTACATTAGTCTTATTGTTCGTTAGATAGGAAGATAGGGTTCTAGTTTGAACTCTAGGATAGGTGGAGAAGCCTACGGTAACGGGAAAACCTATCCTATTATCAGTCATAATATGATAAGACGCCCTATATATCGCAATAACAAACCGCGTACTTTTCCATCTTCTTATCCAAAACTTGTACTAGTACCGTGAAGACTTCTCACGGCGGCTTTTTTCTGAGTGGGTCGAAAAGAGAACTGAATCTCATTACTTATGTTTCATTCCCAATTATTTTTAATACTTCATCCACAATGTTGGCTTCGTATAATCTGTTTGAGATGAACAAAGGAAACGGTGCCCGTATGCAACAGTTCCAATTTTTGAAATATGTTAGCCCTATTAGAACTCCTTCTGATGATAGGGTGTCGGATTCGAGTGCACATATGTATATGGTGAGCCACCTTATCCGTACCCCCTACATCATGGTTCGGCTTTACCTTTGATGTATTATCCATCATAAAGGTTTAACCTATTCTAACTAGTCACTATCACTCATGAGATTAAATCAGGTTGTACTCAATGTGAAAAATAAGTCTTCTCGCAATAGTTCATTTGTCGCCACAAACTATTTCGTTATTATCAACTATCACTGCGTATGCTACATAATTCTTTTCAATAAGATTTATATTCTCCGTCTATTTACTTCACGTACAAGCCTGTAGCTGCGAAATGCGGTCCGCGGTTTCTGATGATGGGACTCACAGAGTCGGTCACGAATAGGGTATAGATTAAGACGCAGACTTACAAGTCATGTGTGGTACCCTTTCGAGACAAAAAGTGAGAAACATTAAATTAAGCCGCTAGTATCATAATTGTCATTATTATGCTTCCTTTTACTGAGTACTATTATGTAAATGGTTTTCCTCGGTGACAAGGCGCAGGCCAACGTGCTAAGTCTTTATACTTATATTAACATAGCCCAGTTCTTATAAGATACAATACGTTGGTAGCAAGCAATGAGATCGAGGTTGATCTAATGGGAATCAAAAAGTCCTTGTAGCAGACAAAGGGAAAGGAGAAAACAGATACAAAACACACGTGCATGACGGGTAAGAAGTGACTAAAGTGAATTTTATATGTGCGGTCCCGTCTAATTAATTAGCAAACAAGGTATGTGATGCTGATAACTCGAAAAGATGATGTATTGCTTACTCAGGGTGCACGATAAGAAATGTCGAACTCATCTCGGGGACCAATTATTCCCCCCATAAGAAAATGTGAAAGGTAGACCTCCCACCAAGGGTCCGGTTGGCCATAATGTCCTCCAAAGAGAATCCCGTAGGAGCATGGAAAACCTGCGTAGGAGGGATGATTCTGATAGTTCTTGTAGTCTAATTTTGCCTTGAAAGAAATACAATTGAGATTTGACTCTCCGCTCTACCCGGTCTTGACTCAATGGGCTCCCCGGACATGCTCGGGTCGTGCTCTACATAGGATCCTGTACATCTCTGGCGCACCCCGCGGCACGGGGCTAACTTTCGTGTCTACCATCCGCCTATGTCCTGTGCATCCTGGCAAGGGCGTCGGTGACGTCGTCACGTCCGCAATGGTCGCCACCTGGCAATGCACCTCCTATACTGTGAGGCATCAACCTCCGTGCAGCAGTGCTTCGCGGCCCACCGACAGGTACAACCTAAGCTGTCTGCCTCTCTCGTCCTCTCCTCTCTCTCTCTCTCTCCTCCGTCCTTTCTCTGTGCAGTCCTGCGACTGTATTATACTATCTTCTCTTGTCGTCGTACTATCCGGTCCGCGGTATTGTCATACCTATAATTCTTTCTACTTTCTTTCATCTTTATTCTATCCATCGCAACTTTTTTTCGATACTGGTTTTCCTTTTTTCATTATCTTTGTCCCAAGTAGTTCCTTTTATACTTCTCCCGGACTCTCTCTGCACCCCTGGTGTGCCTTCTTCCCACAGATCAAAACAAAGGTGTCTCTATTTCATCACTCTCGCCCTAAGCATTCGTTCTCTCACGCTATATACAACAATATGTTTCTCACCTTTTTCTTTAATAGTGTATTTGCTCTTAGTTCTTTATTCCTCAATCAGCCGGACATTTGCTATCCTGATCATCTTTTTTGTTTTATTTTCGGTATGTTTATACACAAAGAAATTCTTTATTTGTACTGGTTCTCTTATTGTTTGGTATACTTTTCATTCGTTTTTTCACCTCCGGGAAGGTGTGAATTCACGGGATGATACACTCTCCACTATATATTTGCAGTCAATTTTCTTTTACTACACCACAAGTATAGAGCAAACTCCAATCTCTCTTTGTGGTCTTTTCCTTTGTTTCTATCATCCTCATATCACATTTTCTCATTGCATAGTTTTTTTCTATCTTCTCCGTTACAATATTGTTTCATCTGGTCCATTCCAAAGCTAAGGGCTGTGCGACTTATCTAATAACTCGCTATATTGTGATAGGCCCAATATGATTCGTTTTCTCGCACTTACATGGTAGCCAATAACTGAGGGTAAGTAGCGACATATCGCATTTAGTGGGGTTTCAGTTTTATATCCTCGGTTAATTTTCTTTACTTCTTTACCCTTTTTTATCACCTTTCTCTCTAATATTTATATGATGCTTCCAGATATCACCTTCAAGTTAGTTTTCTGCCGAACCCCCTACTTACTTAATGGTCTTCTGAATAACTATCTTATTTCATTAGATATTGGTGAGGAGACAACAATATATTTTTTTAATATTATAAATTATAATTCGTCCTCAAAAGTTGCCGCCGAGAAATTACCGAAAAGTTAAAAAAACTGGTGGGTCAGCAGTAGAAGACCTAAACTTACATGCATGTTTATGGGTAAGAGATCCAGTGGGATTCAATTGAAACGGAATTGATAACTCTCATTGATCATAACAAGTCTTCTAGTGGTTAATAAGGACGTAAGTCTGAATCCCTGTTTCGTTAGATCATATCCATCACCCCTCTTCTACTACCACTGGGTTCAATTTACACCAATCCTACTATTCACTTCACCTGATATCATTAACATTCGTGGGTCCCCTCAATTATGATTATAGGTTAAACTCTTATTACTACTTCAAAACAGGGCTTCTATTAAAAATTGTATAATTATGGTCATAATCTAAATTCCTGACTCACTCCAAATAACTAAAATAAAAATTTTTTTTTTTTTTTATCGACTCCTACTTATATAATATAATATATACTTATACGATCTGAATGCTAAAACCTATCAAAAACACTAACGTTTGATATAATCTTATATATATCGTAGAACTCCAGTTTCCAATATTAGAATATTTTATAGTAATATTTAATCTTCAGGCAAAAATTCACAAAACTTCTAGTCTATAGACAGAAATATAGAAAACTTCCTGTGGATAGAGGTACAAATGGTTCTGTTTATCAAATTTGCTCAGATATATATTCAAGTATCTGCAATACTCAGATTGTAATAGTGTGAATATCAAAACCATTAAAAGACAGAATGCTGTTGGTTGTGGTAGTACTATATCCTAAACTAAAGGGGTTTTGCACCTGTTTAATTAATAAACTAATTTGCCGATTGAACTTTAGTTTATATCGCACTCTTGTTGGATAGACCGCAGTAATACCATATTAATTAAGATAATTTCTTTAAGATCTATTTTATCTGGTAGGAATAGTATAGTACTATATTATAAGTCAATTTAATAATCACTATTCGCGATTCAGTAGAAACGAATGCAGTTTATGTACATCTCACCATTTGGTGAAAAAATTATTCTTTACTTTACAAATCATCTGTTGATTTGTGAAATGCACGCACCAATAAGTGTATTCAAAACCACGGTAGAAAAAACAATTCCAAGAAATATCTAAACTGAACGTTAATATTAAAAATCAAGAACCGAGAAGTACATGAGAATTCAAAGTTTTGTGCAAAGATAGTAAGGATGTGGGGGTGTCCTCAACTAATAGTGCCGGATGCCGGAAGTCTCCACAGGTACCGGCTCTCAAACAAACTTTAGAAGCATCACAGACGCGGGACAATCACGCTTTCCTGAAATAATGTGAAGTTCAAATCCTATAACGTTCACTTAGTTTATATTCACTAATTTATTTCAAAATTATTCCCCCAAGCTAGTCTGTTGAAATATTAAATAAAGGGTCCGAGTAACGCATCTCGTCAAATAAAGTACCTCTCAATTACCAATCAGTCCCGATCAGATCGACGAGAAAATCTAGAGGGCTGCACGAAGTACGAAAAAAGGAGTTCTAATTTAAAATAATTAGGAAAATTCATAAACGAGAAAAAGCCAAACTGCAATAATTGTTATCGCATGAAATCCAAACTGATTGAATATAGCACTTGTGGCAGTCAGACCATAAACGAAGACGCTGTTCAAGACTATACCCCAATTGTTAATTCCAAGTCTCGAGACTATCAATGGTGTCAATTATCCAAAGTGGTAAAAACGATCAATTACCCATAAACGACTGCAGAATGAAAAATATAAACGGGGATAAAAATAATTTAAGGCTAAACTAAACCTAAGATAGCAGAATATACAGAACTAAATTTACAAAAAGAAACAAACAAAGAAATGTCTGAAAACTATAACTTCCAAACTAAAGTCAAATCTCAAAACTTATCGCTTTAAATAAAATCTGAAAAAACTAAATCCACTGTTCAAAATAAATTGGATCTTAACATCCTTCAAAATAATCCAACGCTAAAAAATTTAAATAAGTAGGCACCTAAGTTTCCAAAATCAACGCAAGAATACATTCAAGGGAAATCGCCGCAGAAAACAAATGACGCGTACTCACCAAAACTAAATAAAGGCAGCTGGGGAATTAAGAAATAATTCTGGAGAACTAAAGAACTCCAATGGACACGAACTCGGAAAAAACCAATGCTAAACAAATTGGAACTATAAAATAAATCTGGAACAGAGATCACAAGACAAAGCCGAGAACGAAGAAATGAAAATCTGAGAGAAGCGGCAAACCAAGCGCGTGTAACCAAATCTGAAACTAAATAAATCTATGGGGGGTGAAAAGGAACAATTTACGGAGAAAGTCCACGTGACATAACTTAGCTTGTCCGTTTAACGGAAACCAATGTATATTTCTACAAAAGAAATATCGATACTCAACTGGTCAACTAAACCTAAAGAGCGAGACGAGCTGCTCAGATGTATACTAGAACTGCAAAATCATAGTTCAATGTCATTGAGCTACCTCAGTTCAACTGAATGTGGTAAACGTGAAATACTTACGCACTCGAGAGGTCGCCAAAAAGTAAAAAGGTGTAGCCAATCAAAAATCTATTTAAACTTTCAATAGTAAAAAGAGGTACTAAATAAAAATCAAATACTGGAAAAAAAAATAAAATCAAATCCTCAAATCTTGTTTAAATAAAATATTTACTTATAAGAATTTTTTAGTGGGATAAACGAGAAATATAATAAATTTCAGATTCTCAATAGTAGGTACACTGTCAAATATCTTCACCACCTAATAAAGATAGTGGCTAATCTATACCATGTCATTCAGTTACACAGAATAATAAAAGCTGTGTGTGAAACACGAAGCTCGTATTTTCAAAGAAAAAACATTTCATTGTCAAATGGCCGACTTAACAATATCAATATCTGGTACAAACTTATTAACAATTTTCATCAAAGATTCCAAATAGGACTACAGATTAGATTACAACGTCATCCCGCCCAAGATTCGATGTATGAACAGAAATAGAACAAGGAAGCTGAGCAGCAATACGACAGCAACGTGGTCAGAACGGTAACTTTCTCCACAGAGAAAAGAAAGCTTCTGCAATTAAAGTCACTAAATAATTATAGTCTTGGCGAAAATAGAGAAATATCAGAGGACATAATAACATATGAGACTAGTACAAGCACAACAGTTACTTGGATCTACATCTTAGTTAAGTACTTTCTGTTACTGTCAATATCTTTAATCGGCATTTTTAAATTATCAAATAACTGATGGAAAATATTATTAATATGTTCCACAGGATATCCACTTTAAGTCCTACTAAACTGAAATTTTACTTAATAATATCCTGATGAATTAGACTTACCATTAGGTCTAAAGCGCTGCTTAAGGAGGAGGTAAAAGATTCCTTTCGTAAAACGCAAGAGTATGAAAAAGCCATTGCAAATATTTGGGTTTTAGTGAGATGTACTTTGGCGTATTGGACTACAAAAATGTCTCTACCCAAATGGGTTAAACAATATTACAAAACTAAAACCAGAAGTATCATTACTACCTTGTTATATTTCCGCACAATTATCGGAGGTTTAAGAATACTTCCATAAAATATTGTAATGAACTAAATTAATACTAATATTACAATCTGGCAAAAAATTATAACTCGTAATGTATTTATTAAATTTGTACAACAAGTCTTATTAAAGGGTTTCAAAATTTACAAAATATTCTAATTTTTAACACAGATGTTTTGCGCACATACGTCAAGCTAATCATGATCAACTCAATATCGTCTCAAACTAAGGTAATGAATTCCATAAGCTGCTGCGCACAATTGTAAGGTTCCTGTTGGTCATTCTCCCTTTATAGTATGATACGTACCAAGCAACACAACCTTTCAACTTCGGGGTGAAAATTTTATAGAATTTCCCTTTGTATCCATCAACGTCTAAAAGAAAAATTTACAAATGACACAACCAATTAATATCACCCACTACCCAGTCTGAGTGTGTCTGCTGATCGTGATAACACTACCGTGGATAACACAACAGTGCCGCACGTTCTGCCACTAATGACAGTCAACACCACACACCACTGCTAGGTAGATGTGAATAAGATGTTAGATATAATAAAGAGGGTAAAATTTTATTAACAGAACATAGATACCTAATAAACGTTCATTTATATAATTAATTTAGTACTAATATTATTATTGTTTATAATAATTGTGATAAGTGCAAGAAATATAATTAAGTGAGTTTGCTACAATATATATAGGATATGAGATGTATAATAAATAATTATGTATGCGGGTTGATAAATGAATAGTGATAATAAATTTATATATAAATTATAATTAAGAATAATATATATATTATTAAGAAGATGATTATATTGTAAAAGATTTAACTTATTTTTATTTACACTTATAGATAAATATATATAATTATAAAATGATTATATTTGTATATTATATTTATATATAAAAATAGAATATATATATTAACAAATTGAGATACAATACTATCTACATGCTACGCACACATATATTTTCTTTCTCTTTTAGAAAAAAACCTGTCTACGATTTTCATTTCTATTACTATTTATTAATCCTACTGTATTTTCTTTCTCTAAATACATTCAAATATCCCCATTCTTATTTACAGTGATGATAAAATCCTAAACTTACTATTAAGATTAATAGAAATCAATTTGACATCTAATATATTTAAGTACAAAGGGCCCTATTTTACTTTTTTAATCATAATTATCTATCATTATTTTTTACAAATCCTAATTATTTTACATAAAATATTCCTATCTATAAGTCCAGGTCTCGAAACTTACATATAAGCACGTCTCATATGTACAAGCTCTAATATAGCATTAACTCAAACATAATCTTATATAACAACAAAATATGATCGGCCTTCCTTAGTCTGAGAATTGGCTACGACGTATCCTTGTTTCCCAGGCCCCTATCATAGGATGCCATACCCGTCCAAATGCTTTGGATAGTCAGCGCCACCACACAATCTCCGTAGTTCCTTTTGACCGGAAAACATGAAAATCTTGGTTAAATAGGAAAGTATAGGCCAGTTAACTCGAATCTCTAAAGCCGTACTGTATTCAGAAAGAAGAAAGGAACTTTACAGATTTATCTACAAAAATGAGAGTTGAAAGGGTTCAAAATCTTAGAAAGAATACAAGTAGATTAATCTCATTATACCGATAGTTTGAAAGTATTCAGAGGCAGCATCATTTTCTGAATATAATGGTTAGAAAAACTATCTTGCCGCGCTTCAACACTCAGAAAGTGCTATTATTGAGGCATTAGAGAAATAGTTGATGAAGGCAGGGATAGCACGGAAGACACTTCCTCAAAACTCGGAGAGGAATTGCCATCGGGCCACCCGCAATCTTATCCTAACGTATACATAGATTCAGGAGCTCATGCATCTTGATCATATGAAAATGACAAGAGAGATAAAGCATATGGTCGAGGATCACCGAGAAGCTAAACAGGAGTAATAACGAGTGAAACCAGATATTCGTCCAGAGTTTTATTGAACTTATAGAAGATTAATTGATAGCCAAAACAAGCATGAATTGCCTTTTTCAAGTGTCATTCATTTTAACAACAGACAATATCGTATTTAAAATTCGCAAGGTATTATGTTTTACAATTCCAAAGATGTCTTTGGCCAAGAGGCCAGAGAGATATGTGCAGAAATGAAAAAACCAGATTGGTTTCAAGACGCAATCTTTTCGTGTTTTTAATGAATGTTTCCGCTTTTTTTAGCTCAGATAACCATGTCTAATAATTTCTAGCATTATTGAAAATTTGGCAATATTAGATGTAACTCTGAGATATAATTTTTTCTTTACACCCCTTAAGGTCTCATGCCTCTGTCCAATGCAGGGTACACAATCACGACGAACCATGCTTCTTTGAGGAGAAATGAGTTAGTCTCGAATAAGGAATGAACCCTGCGCATTTCCTGCTACGTTTTACAGATGCCACGTTTATCGGCAGAATCGGAACTCTTAGAGTCAAACACTTCAACGTCAATATATTACTGAGAAGCAAACGCAAGCCCCCAAATTCGCCAAACGATCCGCCCAGAAAAAAAAACGCGAGCTAAACACGCATTTAGATATATCTATCCCTTCTTTCTGGCAGGAAGGGAGAGGTGGAGAGATATAAGTTATTTTTAATAATATAAAATTGTAAAGTTTGATATATAAGTTTTTATGTGGTTTAACTTTTACCCTGTGAGGAGCTTAAAGTGTTTACATAAAGCCTATATTTCTTCATATACCTTACATGAGAATGTTGACTAGTGTGAAACATACGGTTATATGTGTTCCAACAGCACTCTGGTGGGACCTGATTTTCTATAATAGATTATTTCATGTTTATGGTTATTTAAATCTCAGATTGCTACCAAGAACTATTATAAGAAAAATATAATGAGAAGATATCTCGTGCTTCCTGCTACCATACTATTCAATTATCTATGAAATTATAATCGAACAATCCTCAGAATGTGATTCCCCATATTTAGAAATCGCCATAAATAGAGACCAGTATTTAATGTGTGAGAAGATATAACAGTTTCGTGGGAAGTTATTTAATTTGAATAATATCTCAAAAAGGCAAGAAATATGTTCGTATTAGGAACATTTACAAAGGCATAAGAATATTATCTGTATGTAAATATAGGTGAAGAAAGATCTATGAGTTTATGGAATTTATGTAGATTCCAGAGTATTTTCTGAATAGTTAGTTATTAGTGTAAAGATAGTACATTAGGCACATCTACCACCCTAATTCAACCAGACAAAATATAAAATTAAGCATTAAGTGAAGAAATATTACAAACGAAAATACTACGCAGGAGAATATCTTACAGACCACTTGGCTCAGGACAAAAGCATAAAATAGGTTTAGAAGTGGAATCTGTTTATGTCTCCCATGGAGCAAGTTTAGAGTTTCTAGTTGCTTTGAGTTTAATCTTATTTATAAGTCTATATAAATATAAGCCAGACGCACTCTCGTGCAAATTCTTGCCATATATCATACACGCATCACGCAATCACATATAAAAAAAAATAAAAAATAAAAAAAATAATAAAAAATAAAAAAAAAAAAAAATAAAAAAACTTAAGAAATAACATTAAGAAAATTTATTTGTTCTACGCATAAAAACTAATTCCACATACAACAGCATACAATACACCTAATTTACAGCAAATATCAAACAAAGAATAATCTCACCAGAAAGTCTTAAAACACATCACCACTCACAACCGCACCAGTCACGAAATCTGAGTACAAAAAACAATACATACTTATGTATCAACATTAAAAAAAGTAGATTAAATCGGTTAATAAATAATAATATATGGTTGTACCTTTTAATAATAGTAGTAAATTTTACGCTAAAAAAGGATCCAAGTTGTGAGATAATGCTAAAAAATCTATAGTTAAAAGAAATCAGTAGAAAAAAAAAAAACTAAACTTTTAACCCAATTGAAATTCGGCTAATCTAAAGACTCAACTTGCCTTAAAAATTTTCTCAAATTTTGTCACCCACCAAAAAGAAGATGCGCTAAGTTATCGCAGTCTTATTAACCTGAATTACCAATTTCATATATGCGCCTCAGTAACTACCTATATATAGTAGATACCCAGTATACTATTCGTACATCCCTATAATATATATATATATATATATTTAATAATATAGATATATTAATATATATATATTAATATATATAATATATAATATATATATATATGATTAATATATATATATTAATTATATATTAATTTATTAATAATATATATAAATATATTAATATATATAATATTAATATTATAATAATATATATATATATATAGATAATAATATTAAGCATATTTTTTGTAAAGCCAATATTTGACATCTAAATTAATTTAACTATGAATAAATATTAAGTTTACAAAAATAATTCTTTTACAGAATACTGGTCTCACTTATTGAGAGATATGTTTTAAGAAAATATTCTTATTTAGTAGGCAAGCTTCTGAGAATTATCCAAATACTTTGTGCCATAATACGGAACTAAATTATTCTTTAAAAAACTCATTTATACTTAAAAGTAACTCTGTGAAATATTTTATGTGAAATCATTAAATTTTTTTCGAAAAAATTGACAAAGAGTTATCAATTTTTTCAAAGAAATCTATTTTGATTATATAATATATAAATATTAAAGAATATACTTAATATAAATAAATGATTATAATAAAAAGATAATATAATACATATTTAATATTAATAAGTAATATATCAAACAGACTTTATATGTTAAGATATATAATATTATATATATTTTAGTATATATATTTTATTTGACATTAATATATAATATAACATATATTCATATATTATAATAATATTTAAGGAATATGTATTATATGATAATTAAATTACGGAAAGACCATTTTCTACTTTCAAGATTTCTCTATTTTTTTTTAGAATAGTTTTTTATATATACTTAACATCTTATTAAATAAATTATAATTGATATATTAATATATAAATACACAAGTATATTTGATAAATATATATTTGTTCTGTTATACTTAATAGGTAAACTCTAAATAGATTACACTGTTCCCTGAAAAACATATACTAGTCACTTATATATTATCTAATATTTTTTTTGTGCCCAAGTAAATTTATTTATAAATTAAAATATATCTTTTATAAAGTATGCCTTATCAATGTAAGAACATAAATAAAAATAATAAAACCTATTTTTATGGTTTGCTGCAAAATTTAGAGAAGAAATATTCCACATTCCATTTCCAATTAGTATTAAACAAAGTTAAGCTACGATCTATTTATGTTATGTTAACATATTAACAATTACAAGATAGATTATTCTATGAATTGCATTCTGCGATAAAGATTAAATAGTTGAAAAAAAATAATTCTCAATATAATCAATACTGAAGATAATAATTAAAAACGCTTAATTATCTAAAAATTGACAAATAATATACACCTTAGATAAAGATGAATCAATTCAAATAATCAAATTCAAATAATTACACATAATAGTGATGGACTCAATAATAAACATTAATCTTTCTATATATTTGGCGATACGAGACTGTTCATTTTTGGTTATTACATTCCCACCACCACTATTAATTAAATTACTCTCTCTCTCCGACAATATGAACGGAGTACTGAATAATTTATTGCCTGCAAGCTCAACTGGAAATAATTGAAAACTTTTGTACTCCCATTTATTTCAGCACTGAATGAAAGGATTCTCTCTGTAAGGCAGCATCCCCTGTTTTTCGTAGAGCTCTATCATCCCTCTTTTCACACAGATTTGCAAAATTTGAATTATTCTATTTGACTTCTATTTGTATAATTACTGTTCTCTTACAAGTTGATTTTACGATTGAGAGGTTTCCTTGTGTTGATTCCTATTTTGTAAAAGGTGCAATCAGATATCAATACTAATTTTCCGCCATGAAACTTATCATATTGGTAGTCTTAACATATAATCCTCCCTATCCTCATTCTAGAGTAAAATCATATGTCATTATTTGTACTGATAAATCCTATATCTCATCACTTTTATATCTACTATTTTCAAGGGTTGCTAAAAGTAATGGCTTCCATTTCATGTGAATCTTTATTTTGTCAGCGAGCTATATTCATCCTCTCCAAGTATTTAATCATATTTTATAAAAGGCTATTCTAGTACTGATTTATATATAATAAGTGATTCATCTCGCGATCGACGATGTCTATTCTTACGTAGAATATTAGCTATGACTTTAAGAGGTATTTCCTAATTTACAAACATTATTTATTTTTATGGTCTATAAAGTTTTAGATCATCCTCCGCCTTATCGTGGGATCTCAGAACCCTATTTCAAGGATTGGGTTTTGAACGCACTTCAACAACATCAATCTCTTAACGCAAATTACGCAGATGTAGCACATACTGAAGCATTTTAAAGGATGGGAAACAATTTTTTAGGAAACACAGAAGGTAATAGAGGAATTCCAACAGATACTAACAGATCGCAGAAGATAAATGCCACCCGCAGCGAAACTTTTTTGGTGAGTAACCTGAATATCAACTCACATAATCACTCATAACGGTCGACACCTCTCAGCACCCCTTTGTGCGAGGGCTTCGTAAAGTTCTGGTCTTGACGCAGTGAATTCCCTCGACACTTGCCGCTGCGGTTACCCATAGAAATATAAGAATAAACACCAACATCGTTATACCAGTACAATTATATATTGAGTCAAGTTCGATACTAAGCCAAAAAACACAGACAGCGTTCAAGACTCTTTTTTGCCTTTGAGTACCTTCAGACTCCTTATCAAAAGCTCGTATGAACACATGTAGCCTTCCCTCTCCCCACACACCCCAGACAAGAGGCAAAGTACTCCATATAACCAAAGTGCGGAGGAGACCCTCATATTAGTGTGAGTTAGTAAATCTCGAGAGAGGAAAAATAATTCTCGCCAAGTTTCTCATAAAACAGATACCCAGATTCTTTTGAGTCCCGCTCATATGTTAATTTCTCTAATCAAAAAATCCTCTTGTATTTGAAGGTTTATACAATACTTCATTTTTTGAGTTTTATGTATGTAGTGTTTTAGGATTTGTGTATTTTTTATCTGAGTTGTGTTCTCACAAATTTATCTCAGTTTTTTATATTTTTTTAGGTGCTTCTAGAACGTCCACCAACCAATCTATACTCTATGACTTCTATTGCATGTTTTATCCTTTTTCTTTGATTATTTCATTTTTAGTGATTATTTTACTATCTTATATATTATTCATTTACTTTTGATTTAATTATCTATATCTAATAGTAGTAATATTATTATTACATCATTATTATTATATTATCCTTATTATCACAATAGTTTTTAATAATATAAATCGAGATTAATTCTTAGAGATGAAATATTCTAATATTTTATTTTCTTATCGTACTTTGTACTTTATATAAAATGAGCGTGAACGTAACTATAACTGGTTTAGATAATTTCTATATGATAACTTACGTCTTTCTTACGTAATTTGTACGACGTTTAATTCTATATTTAGATAATCTTATCATATTTTGATTTGAAAATTCCTTATGTATTTGTCACCTTAATTAAACTATACTTATTATCTATAGCTTTTAGATTATTGAACTGTTTTTATGTTACATATATTTATATTTAATCTATTTTTACTTTTTTCTTTTTCGTTGATCGATTTCGTTTCCGTTTGAAGTTTACTGATCTGTTTATTATGCTATGTTTTTGCAGTTCGAGTGAATCCTCGTTAGTGAAGATTCTGAGTGTGTAGGTGGCAATGAGATTAACTCTATTATTATTATTATTATTTTATTATTATTATGATATCATAATTAATATTGGTCTTATTACTATTATTAAAATTTTATTGATTTCACCAAGCATGATTTTTCCTGATTTTATTGACAGGGATGAAGAATTTTTAAATTTGAGTCAAGCAATTCTTATGAAGATAGTTCTTTACTTCTTTTCCATCGAATTATCTCCAATCGTCGTGTGCTGTGTCTCTACTGTAGATCTTCTCATTTTTGTTATATAAGTAGAGTATAATAAATGTTCATTTATCGGAGTGAATTATTCTTCCTTATTGAAGCTGAATTATTGTTAACATAGTATTTTCATTTTTTTAGTTTTTTGAATTTGCTTTATCCTCGCTGGTGTGAAGCGTTCTCTATTCAGCTCTTTGTAATTCTGTTGAAATAAACATAGCAGTCTTAGGACTTTAAAGAATGGACCCGCTTCATGTTGATACATGGTTTTTCTATCTTATCTTTTTTATTATATATTTATATTATTAGACTACGATTGATTCATACTCATTTAAATTGTATTTTATCAGAATAATTCAAATCTATATTCATACTTTATTCATTGAGTCATTTAATTATTTCAATTTAATTTCTATAAATTATTATTATTATTATTATTATAATTGTTTATTATTATTATATTATTAATTGTAAATATTTAGATTAAATTATATATATTTCATATATTTAAAGTTACATTTAATATCATATTGTTGTATTTCAATATTTTTTTATTATTATATTTATTATATTTCAAGCCTTATATTATTATATTTCGTAAATTGTATATGATTAAGTATTATATTATAGGTTTATCCTGACTCTCGTATTATGAATTATTTATTATTGATTATTTTCATTTTTATATAATATATCTTTTTTTATTATTTTATTATTTATACTTATTTATTATTATTTATTACTTTGATATATTATTATTTATATTCTTAATATTTACATTTCCTTTTAATTCTAGATATAGCATGTCAGTAAAACGATTTGATCTTTTTAATCCAATGAGCGAGGAGATGATTTATATATTCATATATTTAATGTTAAAAGAATTAGGAAACAAGTATTAATTCCACAAATTCAATACAACAAGTTAGCGCCAGAAGCAAAGTAGTGACAAACGGAATCGCTAAAAGACATAGAGAGAGAAACGTGTCAAAAAAATGGAAAGTCTGTGTTTTTTGTACATATTTTTATTATTTTCCATATTACTAATTAATCCTAATTACCAGAAATCAGATTTAACATTTAAGTTATAAGCTTATGGTATTAAAATTGCTAGAAAACCATGAGATTTTTTTTTATTTGTATATTTGTATATTATGTATGGAATATATATATAATGTGCAAAGGAGCCAATAAAATTTGAAACTGTATATTGTTGTAGAATTCCGAGTAAGAGAAGTGTTTTTCATAGGGAGATATAAGGAATTTTGATTTTTCAAAAGAGTTCCATTTAACAAGTTTTAGACGTTCCCGCCGCGAAAACCCATCCAGATAAGCAGAAATAGAACCAGAAAGCTATATTCGAGATACAACTCTAGGTGCAGAAGAGGGAGTTGATTTGTTATGTCTGGAAGAATGAAATTTTTCTAGATTTAAGGTTTTGTTTGGATATTGGTGAATATTTGAATATTCATCGATATTTATTATATTTCCGGATCGGTAGCGGTGTCGGTATACCTTGGGGTGAGAGGGGTCTGCGGTAAAGTTGACCTTACTGTAGTGGTGAGTTTACCTGGTGGTAGGGGTTCACCTTGTCGTGGTTTAAAGACGATTGATGTTATATCCTCAATTGTTGTTTTGTGTTTGATTTTTCTTTGGTTTGAAGTCGTTATATTTATTATTGTTTTTGTCTTTAGTTTCTTTTCCAGTAACCCTTTTCAGACTATTGAGATTTGTTGGTGGCGTCAAACCCACGACATATTTCTGACGCCCAACGCTGGGCGTCTTGAGCGAAGTACCAAGGGGAATAGACCGATTGCAGGTTTAGATGCTTACGCCTTGAGGAAGTGATTATTGGTGGATTTGGAAGTAGAGAGTGACTGAAGATTTGGCATTAATACAGTAAGAAAGAAAGGAGAATGTCTCGACTTATTAAATGATAGACTGAAGAATGAAGAAGTTGTGAATGCAGGAGAGAGAAAAACAAATGGAAATGAGAATGAAAGCAAGAATGGATGATATACTGAATAGAAGTTTGTGAAAGAGATTGGAACGAAAGGAACGCGAAAGAGAGTAACCTCTACTCTAATAAGAACGTAGATTTACAAGAAGGGAGAGATCGATTTGTAAGAGGAAAATTGATAAGTGATGTTTGGGAGAGATCTTAACAGAGAAAAATGAAAGAAGAAAAAATAGATCAAATGAAAGAGAAAGAAGTAAAAGAAAAAGAACAAAAACGAATGAAAATAAAGAAGAACGTCGAAGAATAGAAGACATGAAAGAAGATTGATAGCAAAGTATAGAGTGTTATAAGTTTATATCCCAGTAGTGCTGAATGAGGAACTGAATAGATTTATTTGATGAGTGATACCACGTCGGAAGCTCAAGATTGTTTATGTTTCAAGTTGCACGAGAGTGTCCTTATAGGGATCCAATCCGAACATAATAAATATATGTCGTAATAAAACCTAAGTGGATGTGTGTGAATTGTTTAAATGGTAAATGAGAGTTCACTTGTAAAGAAAAATTGTGAAAATAAGGCTGGATTTGGTTGAAAATAAAGAAATATGAAGTTGAAATGTCAACCAGAAGTGTAATGCGTACACTATTGTGAATAATAAGCAGCTGTGAATGTGTAAAAACGATTTGAATGGATTTCAGGGTACCTAATCTCTTAAAGCAGTTGATTAAAATGAAGCACTTTAATTGTAATGCTTAGAAGGAAAAGAATGAAGAGGATAATTTATCGATATATTGTAACATTTTAATTATTTTGTTTATATGCAAAGTCAGATGCAAGAAAATGAAAACAAAATGTTTGATTGAAGAAATCTTCTTAGACTAATCCACTCCTCAGTGCAGAGCTTATATAAAATGCGAGGCGTAAAAGAGAAAATGAGGTGTGAAGTATATATTGTGTTATATACTATGCAGTGAGGATGTATTAGACGATAGTAAGAAAGACGTGAATTTGAAAAGAATGAAAGAGATAAGAGGAGTAGATAGCCATGATGTGCTACAGTGGTAGGATGAATGAAAGTCTCCACAAGTGCACGTAGCTCTAAGCATCAACATATTTAGGCCCCGCTCTCTCGGCAATCCGTTATGAAGTTATCCCCTGCCGCGAGGGATAAATTCTTAGAGATTTTCATATGGTGTGTGTGTACAAATGATAGATCGTGTGAATAAGGAGTACGAATGCCATGAGTTGCAAGCAGAACACCAGTTTGTAATACGAACATGAGAGAATGTGGGTTACAATCAAAGGAATGTGAGAGAGAATATGAATCGGACATGGAACAGAGAGAATGCAGGGGGTATGGATGTGAGGTACGTGAAGTTTTTAGGGTCATTGCAAGAAATGGTACATTTTTTGATTTCGGAATGTAGATGGGCAATGGGCTGTTTTATTGGGGTGTCAACGTGGACTGCCAAGATTTATTCCTTACCTATAGCTTATGAACTGCTACAACCTCAAGGCCGGCATGTAGAGATGTTGAGTTACAGATCATGGTATGAGATGTCAGCAAGGTTCGTGAAGTAAGGAATACTGTATCAGGGAATGTCGCTTGACTGAAGGTCATTTTTCGAAAGATGTTATGTTCCCTTAGAAATTACCTGTACATTATGTGGAGTTAGCGGCATGTGGCGGTAGGTTGTTGGGGAGTAAACAACTCGATGACGCAAAGAATCAACAAATGCATGTCCTCGTTAGTGTGAAATTTGCTTTGTCTAGGGTAAGGGAATTTAAGTAATGGTACGGCTGTAGGTGCTAATAGGAATGTAAGTCGTGAATTGAAAGTTAAGTGCTGTTCTTTTCACTGTAAAAATCATCGGTAAGGGGAACTTTGCGTCCGTCCGGAATACGAGAAAGTTCTGTATACAGTCGATAACACATGCTATTTGATCCTTAAAGGGTGGGAAGGTTCTGAGTGTGTTCTGCTAGAAGTGATTTAAGTCGTATCATTTAACCTGGCTCCGCTAGTACATGCGCAATGCACTCCAATGGACTATATAAGGCTTTATTGCGGAAATGTATTCAGTGCAGAGGCTATCTTTGATACTGGGTTAGTGGTCAGTTGTAGGTGTATAAAAGTTGCGGCCTATTAGCCATGAAATATACGGAAGATCAAAAGTTCTGGAAAAGGATATATTAAGGGGATTAATATGTAATACGGTCGTTACAAAATTTAGGAGCAGTGTTAAATTGGAGGTATAATATGAAGAAGGTGAGTTCTATGTTATTCGATAGTAAGAATGAGAAGTATAATCTGTTGTTAGGGTATAAGTTTTTAAGTATGATGATTATTCATCCTGATCGTATGATGATAGAGAAAAGGTAAATAAGGATGGGAAGTAAGAGTAGGAATAAGAGGAGGAAAGTGAAGGTAAAAGTGTGAAGTGTTTATGGAAGATATGTCTTGAAAGCTATGGTGGTGTTAAGTTGTTAAAGCGTCTAGTTGGAATCTCCAATGTAGCTCGATGCCAGATCTCGACCAGATAAGCGCTGTTTCGGTGCGCATGGTGTATGATGCGACATATAAGAGCGTGGAAAAGGGTTGCAATGTATTTTCATGGTCTTTAATTAGTATGGACATTCCTTAATGAGTTGTATGCAACACGCCGCCTGAGTGTGAAAAAAGATAAGATGATGTTAGGTGAATAATAGCGTTCATGTGAGTGGTTTGGTTAGTTATCCTGTGTTTCGATTATTAGGAACTCGAGAGAGATCTGAATGTGATTTCTGGATATGAGAGAAGATGGGTGCCATTGAGCGATGTAGTTCGAGAAAATACATTGTTCTGAGAGATTTTAATATAAGATTAAGGAGACTCAAAAGATATTAAGCACGAATGTTTGTGAAAGAAGGAAAAAGGTCATAAAGTCATAAGTGCAGTTATTTGACGCGAATGGTCAAACAATCCAATGTGTTTGGTATTCTGGGAAATAATAGCACCATTTAATTTATAACCAGCTGATCATATCCATTCTTCCTAACCCCATTATTTTTCGAATGAGATTGTTTAAAGAATGCTATTAAGAGTGTGGAGGCGGATTATTCGGTAGTGTTGAAGAAAGTGTGAGGCCAGTGAATAGTTGCCGAGGTGCCTCGGAGAAAGCCGGGAGGACGGATGTGTGAAAGGGATATGTTGAGGTGAAGGCGTAAGATAATGCTAGAGATAGGGAAAAAGAGGTTATGGGTACGATGTTGATGCTAGTTGCAAGAACCATGTGGTTCAATATAGTAATGAGTAATTACTGTGAGGAAAGCTGTGTACGAAAATGGTATTCTATTTTGTCGGGAGAGAAGCAGAACATCGAGCGAATTGCACTAGATTAATTGATCACAGGTGTGATAGAGTAAAGAGTGAGAGTGTGAGTTCTCTGGCAAATCACAAGCTTCTCGATTTCTTGCTCGTAGCGGCATGGTAGCAGTGTTGAGGAGTATGGAGCAAGAAGAGGGTGGCCCAATAGCTTCGCCGAGGCGCGTTGCAGGGACCGGAGCATTGAAAAGAATAGTGTTATGAAATGTATATTATTGTCTGTAAACCAGAAGATGAATGGGTGTTGGAGATGGTGATTAGTAGTTATCAAGACGGTTGTCATGTACTGGAGACTTCTTCAACTGGTAAGTTGTTCAATGAGTTTTGAGCTCTTTAAAACCTTCGTTGTTTGATTAGTGGTGTGGCTAAAAGTGTGAGATGATTAGTCCGGCTGCTAAATAAATTACCACATGTGATGATGTGTGTAGTTAAAGTTTATGCTGGGTCTGTGCGATGATATTGACAATGTGTGTGATGTGATCCTAGATAGTAGTTCAGTGTACGCGAACTTGATTCGAAAATTTAAATTTTTTGTGAGAATAAGAACCGTGAATAGCTCTGATGAAAAAGTTCAAAGTCGATAAATCCAGACTTTCAAGTATATGCTGAAAGTATTGTATTAAGGTAGTATTATATATAGTCCATCTTCTATTTTTTCTTTATGTACATAATAAGTTCTATTATATAGTATAGTATGTGTTAGGTTAATAGATATATTATTATATGGATATAAGATAAGTATAAGATTATGAGAATTATAATACTGTCTGGTGTGTGGTAGGAATATAACCTATATGTGATAACAATTATATATATATATGATTATCCTACTTTTTCACTAAAGAGGCTCATTACTATTTTGGTAATAATTTTCCTTCATGTGTAAGTTGGTAGGCATCTCATATAAGAGTCACAATTTATATTTTTCGTGATTTGAAATTGGTGAATAAGGTTGAAATATATACATTGTATATCTACCAGTGGGTATTATTATTATTATTTTAATAAATGATCAGAGTGGTGGGTGGATGTATAGGTCATCATGTATTCATGTTATTATGTTTTTAGTACAATAAAACATAAATTTTAGTGAAATTTTAAAACTGAAATATTTTTTAGTAAACATTTTGACCTAATTATATTTTTCTACAAAGAACTTATTTTTATGTAATGTTAAAACATGTGAATTTGTAATACAAAATAGCGCTTCAAATATGACATGGATCGATGACGTTATTGCTTAACTGCTTTAGAGTCAATAAAACACAAATTTTTAGTAAAATTTTCCGATTTTGCATATATATATATATATATATATATATATATATATATATATATATATATATATATATATATATATATATATATATATATATATATATATATATATATATATATATATATATATATATATAATATATATATATATATATTAAAAAACTGTTTAATAATTTGATAATGAAACAAATTTTGAATAAAAAATTAAAAAAACTGAATTTAGTTAGCGTTAAAAAAAAATATTAAAATTATATATAAAGGCTTCAGCTTAAACGAAAATAAATTAAGTTAATGCTAAAATGAAAATGGTATACAATATACGGAGAAATAGGGTGGGGTGAATATGCGTATATGTTTTAGTGTTTTCATGTATCGTGATATCATGTTATTGCTTTATCGTGTTTTTGACACAATAAAATATGAATTTAAAAAATTTAATAATAATAACTACATTTGTAATAAAAAACTTTAATCAAAATTTCTTAAAAGAAAATATGAATATTAAATCAGAGATTGAAAAGAAAACAAGTATAAGAATTATTAAATTTACAGCCTAAAGAAAAATTAATTTTAATATTAAAGTCAGATATTGAAAAGAAAACGTGATATAAAATTATTAAAGTCCAACTTAAATGAAACAATATTTCACAAAACGAAAACGAGATACAAATAAAACATTAAATATTTGAAAAAAATAAATTTTAAGCATAAAAGAAATTAAATTAAAATATTAAAGTTAACGCATACAAAACGGGATACTGACAATCATCATCGTAGAACGACGTCACATTCATCATAAAGAAGAATGAATCGGTTCGAGTATATGTAAGCGTTTATGCCTGCGAACGTGCCTCTGCATCTTGTCTTTGGGTGCAGTCGCATCGTTTTTAGCTGTTAAACATGTGTCTGATGGTTTGATATGTTGAGAGACTGAATAAATAATAATAATAATAATAATAATAATAATAATAATAATAATAATAATAATAATAATAATAATAATAATAATAATAATAATAATAATAATAATAATAATAATAATAGATGGGAAGATTGTCATGTAAAACACTGATCTAAGCGGGCCCTTTAATGGTCAAAATAGAGAGTCCGTATATTTTGCAATGTGTGGTTGCTATGGAAATCCTGTATTTATTTATTTTTAGCTGATTTTCCCACTAAAATATCATTTTTATTGGGTGGGATCACATTTTGGGGTTCAGCCTAACCTCATGTGAGGGCTTTACTCAGTGTGATTCCTCAAGAAACCATTCTGCCTTAATGCTGCTTCTCCTTTAAGTCCTCCAGGAGTTTCTCTGAAACCTATATAATCAGTTTTTCCTTACTTGACAACATATAGTTTGACACGTCACTTGTCAAAAAGTAATTGACTCCAATTCCAGATCTATTATTGACCGGCATTTAATATCAAACTGCTTGCCCTGCATAATATCAAAAAATTTACCGATTTCCTATTATATGATATACAAGTGGTTTATGAGAACAGGAAACCGAAGGAATTTACCCTACAGTTCATCATACATATCGAGCTGGAACTTGTTAACCTTCTGAAGATGCATAAATTGCAAAACCTTGAAAGATTTCCCAATTTCACTTTGTATTTCCCCTCAATTTTTTTTTTTTCATTTTTGAAAAGAATTTATCATAGCTGTTAAGCAATTGACACAACAAAATAACTTGCAACCTTTAGTATATATATATATATATATATATATATATATATATATATATAATATAAAATATAAATATATATATATATATATATATATATATATATATATATATATATATATATATATATATATATATATTAGAGATGTATGTGACATCCGCAATCCGCATCCGCATCCGCAGACATCCGCATTAAAATTGACATCCGCATCCGCATCCGCATCCGCATCCGCATCCGCAACCAAATCTCTGGAAACATCCCATTTCACACTTTTAATGATATCAGTATCCGCATCCGCATCCGACACTTTTGTCAAGGTGGATGTGATATATATATATATATATATATATATATATATATATATATATATATATATATATATATATATATATATATATATATATATATATATATATATATATATAGTAGATAGTATATATATAAGTATATATATATATATATATATATATATATATATATATATATATATATATATATATATAGTTATATTAACTAATAAAAGTTTTTTTTTATTTTATCTTTGTTATTTATTTGTAATGAAAAGCTGATTTTGTTTTAAAATTTATAAAGTAATTCAAATAATTATGTTGTTGCAGTGTTGCAAGTGAACAATTATTTAGCTCAGCTGGTCTCATTTACGATGAGAAGCGTATGCGACTTCTGGGCGAGAAGGCAGAAAAACTTTTATTTTTGAAGCATAATTTACCTCATATAAATTTTGAGTATTAGAAATTATGACTTCAAAGTTAAGAGCATAATTTTTGTAAGCCACTTTCTGATGGGTGGAGGTTGGGGAAAGTGGATGATGGGATGCAAAGCGAGTTGGGTCTTCGTCCCTCATCCTGGAAACTTTCAACTTCATTGAAAGGCCAAAACTCGCTGTATATATATAAGAGGCAGGTATATATATATATATATATATATATATATATATATATATATATATATATATATAGCATATATATATATATTATATATTATATATAACATATATATATATATATATATATTATTATTATTATTATTTACAAACACAACGTTCTTACAAGTGTGTATAAATCAACGAATATAGTATAACAGGTATATTATAAATTAAATATATATATATATATATATATATTAGCTACCATGTAATTATGTATATATTAGTATTTTATATATATTCTATATTATATATATATATATATATATATATATATATATATATATATATATATATATATATATATATATATATATATATATATATATATATATATATTATATACATATATATATATGTATATATATTTACAGCTGTCACCACCCACCTCACGGGCAGTATCCTTCGTTGAGGTGCTTGCACCCATAAGTCAACAGCCAACGTAAATTTTACGTAGATGAGCACAGACGCAGGCTTTGAAGTGGGGAGATTAAATTCAGCAGGAAAAACAGAAGATGGAAGAGAATTCCACAGAACATAGGTGGCAGGAAAGAAGGAAGCACCGCAGCGAACTAGCCTGGAGTTACCAATATCAACACAAAACTCATGTGCAGACACCAGGGTGTGGATCGGAGTCGGTCGGAGTCGCGGAGTCGGGGAGTCGGTAGCTTTGAAGAGAGCGGAGTCGGAGTCGGAGTCGGAGTCGGAGTCGGAGTCGGAGTCGGAGTCGGAGTCGGAGTCGGAGTCGGCAATTTTGAAAAGGGTGGAGTCGGAGTCGGAGTCGGTAATTTTGAAGAGGGTGGAGTCGGAGTCGGAGTCGGAGTCGGTAATTTTCAAGAGGTCGGAGTCGGAGTCGGTAACTTTCAAAATAGTAGTAGAGTTGGAGTCAGAAAATTTTGAGCTGGCAAAGTTATGAATTGTGACTCTGTGAGTGACTTCAATCGCTTCATACAAGTTCACTCACTTGCGACTTCCACATCACAAAATGCAATTATAAACTTCGAAGTTTTTTAACATGCACCTTATGTTTCAGTTTGGATTATATTCTAATGAATTCAACCTTCAACCTTATACCATCTATATTTAAGATGCTGAAGAAATAAAAACTCTAAGGTACGAAGAGAAATTTCTCTCATTGACAATGGTATTCTACTAGCTGCTGTTTATATTAATTCCTATCTACAGGGTAAGCTTAAATGAAGATCAACAACAAAAGCTAAATCTGCACTTTGCAACGTGACCATTTGTATCAAAAGGTTGCAAGAAGTTCAAGAAGAAAAGAATACAACTGAACATATTGTAAGTGATGAAACTACAACTATCCCCATTACTACCTTCTCAATTCATTTTTCAGAAAGCTCAGAAGATGAGTAGGAAAAGCTTCTAGATATTGAAGAGTTTAGTCGAAAGCTTCGACTGGTTCAAGAAAAAGGTCAAGGTTCTTCCTCATCCTTGTACACAATGTTCCATAACTTTAAAAAATTTCTCTGCTGCACTGAAAAGTTGAAAAAATTTATATAACTTAGAAGCTTAAATTAGAAGAGGCCATCGATAAGCATCCAGATATTGTACAAGAAGCTGCAATTGCTGTTACTGATCTACCTCCAAAGCAAGTTAGCGTTGAACGGCTTTTTCTGCTCTTAGCATTATAAAATCAGACCTAAGAGGAAAATGAAGGAAGACCTGGCAGATGCTATTCTATTTTTAAGAACTAATTCATTCATTGAGTAGATGACACTAGATGCAAGTTCATGTAAGTTCATGTAGCAGTTTATATATATATATATATATATATATATATATATATATATATATATATATATATATATATATATATATATATATATATATATATATATATATATATATACATATATATATATATATATATAGCATATATATATATATATTGTATATATATATAGATATATAGATACATATATTTATATATAGTTATATATATATATATATATACATATATATATATATATATATATATATATATATATATATATATATATATATATATATATATATAGATATATATATATATATATATATATATATATATATATATATATGCCAATGTCGGGCAGTCGCTCCGGGAAAGGAAGGATAAAAGTTTTTATTTTTTCTAAGTCCATGCTCTCAGGGATATGTAACTCTGACCTGGGTTTAGGCAATCCACCTGGTCCAGGTCACTGTCACATCACCCTCAAGCAACTCACAGTTGCCTGCCTCTTGATTACCGAATCAAACGAAAACTCCTCTCCTTTCCTCCCAGCGAAACCCTTTTGCCACAAAAAATCTGAGTTTCAGATCAAGAACAAAGGCGGCCGGGATCGAGGGATTCCCGACTCTCGTCCCTTACGCACGAAAGGACTGACTGAGGGGGGGCACAGACAGCCTTTCTCGCCGGGACTTAGAGTCGAAAGAGGAGCTTTCTCGGGCAACTTCGTTAGAGCTGTGATGGAGAAGAAAAACATTCAAGTACTTCCACATCCTCCATACAGCCCAGATCTAGCTCCGTGCGATTTCTACCTCTTCCTTAAGTTGAAAATGAAGTTGAAGGGTCATCATTTTGGTACGATGGAAAACGTAAAAAATACCGTAACTCGTGAACTAAACACACTTCTGGAAAAATGACTTCCGGTACTGCTATGAACAATGGAAGAAACATTGGAACCGCTGTGTAACCTCGCAAGGGTCATACTTTACTTTGAAGGAGATAACTTGTAATTTCAGGTAAGTCCAATACATAATTAAATACACATCAGTACACTTACTTTTGGGACATAATATATATATATATATATATATATATATATATATATATATATATATATATATATATATATATATATATATATATATATATATATATATATATATATATATATATATTTTATTTCAGGTATTTTGTGTTCATTTAATTTTATTTAAAACACATATGTAAATGATTACATATATATATGAATGATGTATATATAAAGATTCAAAATGATCTTGATAAACCTCTTAGATCGACAGATAAGTGGCAAATAAATTTTAATAGTAAAAAGTACAAGGTTCTTCATTTAGGTAACTCAAATAGAATATTTAACTACGATATGAATGGGGATTGGCTTGAGTCTGTGGACCAAAAAAAAAAGATTTAGATGTGAGTATAAGCAGCAATCTGAAAGTAGCTATCAGTGTTTGGAAGCAAGGAATAAAGCTAATAAGATGTTAAGTATAATAAATCGCAATATGGTTTACAAAACTAAAAAAGTTATAAGTAGCTGTATAATAGCTATTTTAGGTCAGTATTAGAGTATTGCGCACAAGTCAGCCCCTTATTTGGGCAAAGATCCTGTGTATGCTGAAGAGAGGCAAAAGTAAATGATGATTTCTAGCTTTGAGGGTAAGTATTATTGGGGAGAGGCTGAAGAGTTGGAATGTTTTCTTTAGAAAGGCGATTTCTCATTTCGTGCATTTTGTAGCTAATGAATGTATATTTTAAGTTTGAAGTCATTTAAAAATAGTAAAAGTTGAAAAGAACAATGTCAAAAACAAAGGTTTTGAAAACAAATTTAAAATGACTACAGACACAGAAAACATTCGAAACAACGTTTTAGAGGTCAGAAAGCTACAGTTTGCTTTTTTTCTCAAATCAAAATTGGCTGAAAATTATGACGATATGGTCCACCTTAGAAAATTGGCTCAGCCCGAAGCAAATATTGGACCCTACCCTTTATTGAAGTAATATATATATATATATATATATGAGAGATAGTATATATATATATATATATATATATATATATATATATATATATATATATATATATAAAGAAAAACCTTGAATTTAAAAAAAAAAGAAATTTTTTGGCCACTCACCTATATATATATATATATATATATATATATATATATATGTTACATATATATATATATATATATATATATATATAAAGAGTATGTATATATATATATATATATATATATATATATATATATATATATATATATATATATATATATATATATATATATGCATATATGTATATATATATATATATATATATATATATATATATATATATATATATATATTGAAGGCAATGAAAAACGTTAAAAGTGTTTCACATTTAAATGTCTGTTAAATTCAACAAACTGAACGAAGTACATC
>JABUQX010110372.1:12500-13671 GCA_015478945.1 Trachelipus rathkii | reverse complement strand
ATATATATGGAGGCTGATGCTGTTCTAAATTTTTTGCTTATGTTCCCTAATACTTATCTCTTTGTGCAAAGATTTTCAAAGCTGTTAAACAAAAAAACTAAATATCGAGCACAGTTTAATGTGGAGAATAACCTTATATCTCTACTAGAATTGAAAAACTTGTTTTCACAAAACAGGCACATTCTTCACAATAAAGTTTAATGTTGGTTGATAAAAAGTAAGTATTGTTTAATTCCTGCATGTGCAGGATCATTACACCTTAATTTTTCTATACATTGAAAATTTAAAGCTGAATAGTCATTAAAATTTGAGATATTTTTATTATCTATTGAAATTTAACTGTATATTTAATTAATCCTAATATTTTACCGTTCTCTATTCATGTTTGGTTAAAGTAGTTTAGTTTGATAGCTCGAAGGGGTACTTAGTTGAAAAATGTTTGAGAACTCTTGTTCTATATAATAATGAATCAAATTGCTCTTAGGGAGAACATGTTGATCATTATATGCTCAGAGCTATTTGCTAATTAAGTATTAATTTGTATTTGCTTAACTTCATGTTTAATCCTAGTGTTTTGATTGATCTCTCTCTATTTCCATTGCTATTCATTGTAGTTCCTTCCTGTACTACTTTCATCCTTGCGCTGTTTTTAGGTGAGGGTCAACGACTTTCTCGAGTGAGATATCATCAAACTGACCATAAAATTTAAAATTTTCCTATCTGCTGGCTGGTCTTTCATGATTGTTCACTTGTTGCGCTGAGTTTTTCACTTTTTAAAAGTTGAGGTACATATTTTATTTTATACAAATGCACAAAATTACATTAGAAGGTGAAATAATATAACAAATGGTCACTCGACGTTCACAAATTACTTTAAAACTGACAGTTTTATTTGTAAAAATAAGCAAAGGGTACCAGTTCATTTTGAATTATCACTTATGTGAAATGATGCCGGAGGAAAATGTTGAAAAAATTTCCAAGACAATAATGGCACAAAATAATGAATTTTTAATAATTTAAATTTTCTAGGGTAACCACAGGATATATATTTCACTGAAAAGTAAGTAAATAATACTTAACATCAAAACTTTAACTATACTTTTTGTAATGGAGAGACATCTAATAGACATCTGCTTCGCTTTATATTCAGGATCACAGTCTAGCGGTTCTG
>JABUQX010110372.1:0-7500 GCA_015478945.1 Trachelipus rathkii | reverse complement strand
TCCCATGTTGAAATATTTACTGAAGGGGGCGGAAACATGGGATGGTTTGATATCTCTAATATAAATGAGTCGGGCAATTGATGAATCTCTGGTGTGTGGAAATAAAATGTTTGGGTTCTATGTTTCTTTTACTTATTTTTACGGGTCAAGCAAAAAAAGAAAGGAATCAGGAGGTAACAAAGCAGGTTAATACTAAATATTTACAGAGACAAGTTATTGATACCGGCAGTACCCTTTCTAGGGATCAGGACAGGTATACGAAAGTATCTTAGAGGTAGTAAGATGCGATGGTGAGAATGATTGCAGAATTAATCTGGATGGACTGAGAAGAATATTATAGTACTCATGAGATTCAAGCATAGAATTTGGTGAATTGAAAGATCATAGTAATGTCTTACAGGGATAGTAGAATGAACCATGTTCAAGATAAAGCAGGGGTAAATGCAGGAGGAAGCAAACCCACTGCAAGGTTACCCTTCGTGTGCGGGAACACTAGTTCGAGGCATCAAGGCTCTCTCAAGCAATTGTGTTCTGATAGAAAAGTGGCCTCATTAATACATGTGGTATAGTAGCTACAGGGTGATAATACAAATAAAAGTAATAGGTTCTAATATGGGCATAGCAATGGGTGCGTGATTTTCCATTAAGAAGTTGGCATCTGAACAGAGTATAAGAAGAGGTCAGATGTAGGAGATGAGTTACAAATAAAATTGGGGACAGAAAATATGTGAGAGATTAACCAATAGAGCAGAAACCGAATGAAAAATCACAAAAACACGGCAAACAAACCAAAAAAGAGATAGACACTCGTATAAAAAAGGATATAATGCAAGTATAATGGGCTCTATTCAAATATAACAAATAATAAATACTAATCTCTGATGTTCCGCACATGCGTATCATCCACCAAAACAAACCTATAATAGAACATATCGTCTCTCGCAACAAATTCTTCACAAAACAATATATATCTCTTCTTCTCTTAAGAGTACAACATAAGCGACACAAATAAAAAAGAAAAAAAAGGAACAAAATAAAATATAAGAAAGATGCAGCCTATTTTCACAAAAGAAAGTTAAGTAGTCCAATTTCTATGAGGAAGCCACAACACAATAGCGCGAATCTAACATGGATACGGCCACAGCACCGACAAACTAGAAAGGGACTGGAACTATCAAAATATCTCTTAGCACCATACACAGCGAACGATCTGTTATCCGAAGACGCAAGAAAATAAAAAAGCTAATTGATATATAAATGAGCTTAAAATATTCATCTGCGCTCTCTTATCACTGGAAACATCCGAAAATCAAGCTAACAAGTAACAAACCGACAAAAAAGAATAATGAGAAAAATTCGCAGAAAGAATAAGAACGAACCATCCAAAAAATATACTCAAACGTATACTCAAAGAAAAAAATCTATATAAAAATGAGCTCTTCAGTAGGATAATATCACAAACACTTTCGTATACCGTAATAAGAAAAATCTATAAAATCTAAAGAATGACAAGATAACCTGGGAGGAAATGAGCAAACAATCCAAAAATCTGACCTAATATAAACTAAAGAGAACCAAAGCTGAATATCATATAAGTAAAAAAATGACAAGAGATACCTGCGAGATGCAGACAACATCTCGAACACAGTAGAAGCGTCCAATACTAGATAGTAAAAACAAGGTCCATCAAACTAAACAATGGACAGAACTCTGAAGCGCAGGATGAGCGAAAATCCAAGAAGATTGACTAGGATAGATGAATGTAGAAAGATTTATAATAAAAAAATCATAAATAAAATGACAAACTTGGACTGAGATCGTGATAGATACAACATATAAATAAGAAATATTGATGTATTATGATGCATTGCACAAATCAAAACAAGTAAGATATAGTAAAAAAAAAGTAAAAATCATAAGCAGAGGAAATTCCAAACAAATCATTCCAATTTCCACTCCATAATGGATAGCTTATTCTTTACACAATGACCATCTGCAGACAATAATTACACAACAAAACTCAGCCTATTCCTGCACATACATACACTTACTCACACCACGAAAACTTATAATGTTCTTTATGTAATAAATGTAATGTTGTATATTTCCTTGACTCTCTAATTCTGAAACATATTGTTAATAATTCATTCAATATAAGAAAACATTTTAAATTCATTGTTAAACGGGCATATAATCAATTCGTTGACTTGAACGCTGACGTAAAGAGACATTGAAAATATTTGTTGTTAAGGATTAATTTCTAAAGTTTTGTAAATGACTCTATAATTAACTATGTATTGGGATTCAAAGTAATATACATCAATGATGAGGACGTAGACGGTAGACAATGTGAATAACAAATCTCCATATGAACAAAATGGTAAAAACTATTTTTAAAAACTGACAAGTGTATGCATCTACATGTTTAGTAGAAAATATTATGGATACAAGAATTATTACTATGGACGGGAAAGAACTATCGTAAATTCTGTCAACACTTGCCGGGTGAGCGTTACATGAAGGGTGTTCACAAGAAAGGGAATGATGGTAGGGGTAACTCGTTTAATGACAAGCATGACTAGATATGACATGGGATAACAAAGTATAAAATGGATGTATGTACATAAGTAATGTCAAGATGATATTAATAAATAAAATTGGGACTGTTAGAAAAAATATGTAAATATTTACAAGAAGGAAGGGTGGGTTGTTGTGTGATGCAGGTTATGGTATATTGCGAAGTTTAATTGTAAGTTGTCTATTTAGATTGATTCTGGTGAGGAAAGTAAAGAATAGCAAAAATATACGTTGAGAGACCAATTTAAAGAAGCTTTCTGTGGTGTGCACTTCTGACCTAAATCAAAAGCCTAAAGCATAAACGTGTCGTAGGTTATTAGAAAACTCCGACCAGTAACTATCGTTAACACATGGCTCATCAAGGAATTTGAGCTGAATTATATTAATATCACAAATAATAAAAATTGGATCAAACGAAGATGGTTTCAGGAATGATAACAGTGTAACACCAAAAACTGGATATATAGCAAGAGTGAATGGGGTGGAGTGTCTCTCTCTAGAAATCGGAAGACCGAAAAACGAGTCATATATTTATAAATTAATCAGAACAAAAAGAAATATAAACGCAAAACCATCCATTAACAAAATCATGGTCACAAATAGTAAAGGAGGAGGATAGGATCTAACACACAGGCTCTCATCCACGTCACACTGCAGCAATAACCTTAACTCTATGGAGAAAATCAGAACGATTTGTAATCAGTCTCAACGTATTGGGGCATAAGAGAAGAATACGAATAAATAGTCATATATACGACAGAATTAACAAAGTTGAGAAATATAACATAACAAACCAATCCGAATATGAAATAGTTAGCTATTTAAATCACTCAAAAACAAGATACACATAACCTCAGAAAAATCATTTACTGATGAACATATTGAGTCCAATTCTAGCTGATAAGAAGGCAGTGCAGAAAAAACATTATCCATGTCTGGATTAACGGATAGCAAAAACATTACATTCCATAGCTATTTAAATCATTATTAACAAGAAAATTCATATAAACCAAGCATCCACTCACCCGTTCCATATCGAAAGAGGAAACTGATTTAAAACCGGTAGAAGAATGGAGATTGATATCAGGGGTAAAGAACATCGGAAACAACCGAGGAGTGTTCATAAATGCGAAAGATTATACATAACATATTCAGACATCCTATTTGTATATATTGCAGATCTTTTTGAAAGCCCTTTACAAACAGAAGAAAGATATCATACGAGTCAGTCAGATCCTAAAGAATCTACAAAAAATAATATATAAATAATAGAAGAAAAAGAACAAACAAATATACCAAATCTAAACCACTGCGAAGAAAAACACACATAAGAGAAACGAACACCCCAACAGATGCATGAGAGATAGCCTATAGATCTCAGTTACGACAATGTGATGTAGCATGACCATGGAATATTATTCAAAAGCTCGAAATATATGAAGGCAAACGAGCGCGATACGCTCCACACCTCTACAAAACGTTTGACTAAAAAAATAATAACATGTAGAAAGAATGTTAACTGCAAATAAAAATGAAAAATTAAGACGATGAAAAATTATCTGCAAAAGAGACTCAAACAACAACTACAGCAAACATGAATTTTATGATAACCGACAGAAAAATTAACATGAGGTTAATCAACGAGAAGCAATGGCAACCTACACAATATGTATGTATGTAAACGAGAAACTCAATACTACAGTGAAAACAAACACCAAGATAATTTAATAGTATAGGGAGACACTGATAAATCAAGTTGAAATCAGTAGAGAGAGAAAATATAGAGGACCTGCTCACAGAAGTTGTAGTTTCACGTAGCAAAAATAGGGAAAATTCACTTAAAATTATCCACAAGACGCAGCAACACCAATTAAACCGCGTCTCACCGCGCTGAGCACACATTACGGGCCTAAATAAAACTCACCAAATGCGACACAAACATACTATGCTAAAAATACAGCCGATGGCAAACCGAACAAAATAAATTATTCGTAAATGAAACAAGAAATCTTGGGAACACCTACAGTGAACAGACTCGCGAACGCGAAGACGAGAATTCCAGCACAACACCTTTACCCTCAAAGCGAGAGAAAAATCGCGAAACTTATGCATAGTATATTACAAGTCATACTAATCTACACAACACTCACTCAACAAGCACTCGACACACACACAACATTCAGAATGGCAAACACAACACCACACACACACACCACAGCACAAGAGAAACAAATGTACCTCCGAACAGAGCAAGAATAGAGCCATATAGCGATCCTCGATAGTTTTAGATTCATATCTTCTTCTCTTCCTAGCTATAAACGCGGCCATATATATTTTATATAGGAAAATTAATTGAAAAATTTATAAAGAATTAATATATACAAATATTATCACAGATGAGCAGTTTTTAGTTAACTAAAAACGTAAAGGATTATGTATGGCTCATTAACTAGAGATATGGATGGATGATATATGCAAAATTTAATCATGGGTTATGCTTTCCCTGAAAAAAAGAAATTTTTATGATTAAAATTAATTTTAAATAAAGTTGAAAGAAATAATATATGAAAAAGACGTCAGAAGGAAAAGATGGAATGAGAAAAACAAACATGACTAGGACGACCGAAGGACTAATACACAAACTAGTGAATGACCCATACCGTAAAACATGTCGCCACAGTCACTATAAAGAGCGGGAATGCAGTATAGTGTACCGGTATACTATAAAATCTGATCACGATCATAATTATTATAGCGTATAGATAGAAGAGTAGTATTTTTGAAAATATAAAAAATAGAACAACTTGTTTAGATACTTATAAAATTTAAGAAATCCAGTCACAGTTTATATATACAATCTCCGTAGTATGAGATTATAAATACTGGTCGGGAATGCATTATACGTAAAAAAGAAACGGATAAAAAAAAAAAAGTAACTCAAAATATAGAGATATTATATATATATAAACACAGTGCCGCAGCGATAATTATGTTAGATAATGGAGAAAACAAAAGGAGGGAGTAGCAGGCAAGACATCAAACCAAGTCCAATCGAAACAAGCGAGATATAGATATGCGAAAGCTCAATATCCATAATATTTCAAGAAAGTGAAAAGTATATAGATAAAAATAGAATAAAATAAACCACATAGTTATATATCACTTATTTAGATGCTATTAATTTGTATGTTAAAAATAAAAAAGGAACAAATGTACTTAATTTCATTACCTGTCGGGAAATTTTTTTTAAATGGATGGAAAAAAACGGGGAAGCCGACTTATAACGTTTTTGAGATACCAGATGATGAATCGTAAAATTAATAAAGGAAAATAATATTTTAGAAAATAGAGAAGATTGATATATAGGATAAATATCCATAAAGAACTACACAAAATATAAATAAATATACTATAAACGATTACCCCTTTACAGTGCAATAAGAAATATATAAAGTTAGTGTATATATGAGGAAATAGATAATATATAAAGTTTTCAAAATAGTTACCAAACTTGAATAATAAAGAAATAAATATATTATTAATTACACTATTAGAAATTTAAAAAGCAGCTTTGTTTGTATTTCAAAGAACAAAACTAAATGATTAAATACAAATAGTTTTCAAATAAAAACAAATCAATAGATAAAAGATAAGCAAATAATTGACCTATGAGTCAGATAGTGTGAAGAATAGAAAATACATACGCAAATAACATATGCATATTAACTACATAGAGGAAAAAGCCAGAACGTGAAAGAGGCGAAAAAAATGTAGTAAATAAATGTAGCTAGAAAAATTGTCTAAATATAATTGATCATATGGACGATCTCATAATGCCGAACAACTTAACTCATTAATAATATAAGTTGTTATGGGATAAAACGATATATATGGAAATAACATAATGACAATAGTAAGTTGATGTTGAACTAGCTAGTTAAAAATATTTGAAGAGCGTAAGCTCAATTAAAAATAGTAGTAAAATAAAAATATTTAAGAAATCTTAGTTTTAAAATATTTCTCAGAAATTTAATAGTGCAATTGTCATATGATTAAAAAACATGAAATAACTTAAACTGAGATTTGATCTACCTTTTTATGTAGGAAAGTCTATTTTAGAGTTAAGTAAAACTTTAATGTAATTGCTTAAAAAGAAAAAAAAAAAAAAAAAACAAAAAAAAAAAAGTCGAATAAATATAATAACAAAATATTAAATAAAAAGAACATACTAATGATAAGGGTACTAAGCTTATTATCTTGCCATTTCACCATTTTTAGAGACCATAAATCATCAAAATCTGAGATGTAGTGATTAATGTAGAAACGACATGATATATATTAAAGATATGAAGAAAAGGAAAAATTTAAAACTGATAGAAAACAAAAATATTGCTATTTTAAGGCATAATAAATATTTATATTCTCTTAGACCCAGTTAGGTATTAGTGCCATTGGGTATAAAATGAAAGATGACCCAGCAGGACACTCATCACAGCATTTGTAGGACTAAAAGCAATTAGGAGTAGGTTAAGAAAGAAAATAGTATATAGGTTTATAAAAAGATTAGTAATTAAAGGTATTATATGTAATAAAGGTATGATGAGAGGAAAGTAAAGAAAATTGGATGTTTCAGAACAAATAGATAAAACATAGATGGACTAATAAAAAAGTATTAATTTTTTGCAAGAAAACTCATCCATAATAAAATATAAATTTAAATTAAGAAAATATAAAAACAGCAATAAACTTAAAGGTATAGAATTACGCGATAAAAAGAAAGAAAACTAGTTACCGGTAGATGAAAGAAAAGTAGATATCGGTAGATGAAAGAAAAGTAGATACCGATAGTCGGAAGTTTAAAAAGGGATTAATATGATTACAACACATAGCTTAAGTTAGGGACTGGATGTAAATAGTGTAGGG
>JABUQX010110371.1:37500-38710 GCA_015478945.1 Trachelipus rathkii | reverse complement strand
GAAAATTTCACCATTTTAGCTCTTCCAAGGTAAGAGTCTAATCAACAACAGAAACAAAAGAAAAAATAAAACAATTTCTGAGAAACTTTATATCCAAAGATAGTAAATTTGCAGAGAAGGCACTTCCAGGGAAGTTCAGTTTTAAATTTGCAAAAAACAAAACAAAAACAAAATAGTTTCAAAAGATAATAGTTTCATACTCTTTTTACGAAAAATTTTACCCTTTCAAAAAAAATCTTGTTAAGTCGCTTTTAAAGCCTTTCTAATATTTTCTTGCCCCCCCCCCCTCCATAGTAAATACAACACCTTCAAACTTAAATAAGAGGAACGAAGAAACTCTACAAATATCCTAAATTATGAATAAATATAAAATAAGGTATACTCTAAAGATAAACCAACATTTTGGTGAAATTGAGTTGAACAAAAAGTATTTATAAATGAGTAACCATAAATTCTTTTTGTTCATTACAATTACAAAAAGTATTTACGGTTACTCACTCAGAGATACTTTTTGTTCGTCCCAAAAAGTATTTATGAGCGAGTAACTAGCTAGGAAAGTACACTAAAAGAACATGACGTGAAGACAAGCACCAATCAAAGTTTAAATAAAGAAAAAGAAAAAAAAAGATAGCAATGAATGTGGTACCTAAAAGGCGAGCAATATATGAAAAATATGCCTTTGGTGTCGTAACTTAGACGTAACATGGTGATCAGAACTAATACTTAGGGGGATTTTGTGCATCCCTCCGGCCCCAGCACTAGTATGTGACCTTGTCACATATCTTTTAAGTCTGACAAAAAATCAGATGAAAAGATGCCAGATTCGCTAGAGAATGCTACGAAACGTCATCAATCTCCTTTCCCCTCATTTTTCGAATTAGCTATCTATATCTTTCAATCCTCTTGCTCCACCACAGTTTCTGTCTATATAAAAAAAGCTGGGTTTGAGTCCCGCTACTATTTACTTATCCTTTAAATGCTCATGCATGCCTCGGATTCCCGGTGCATATTTGAGCACCCTACCCCGTTTATGCGGAAGCAAGGGACAGGTGATGATGATGATGATCAATTGGAAACTCCAGTGGGCCAGAGAGTCGGCAAAATTGTTAAATAAAAGGATATTTCCAACTAAAGATTTTACATATATTAAATAGATAAAAAATGAAGCAGGCAATGTCTTAATTAAGGAAAGTGGGTGAACAGCAAAGGG
>JABUQX010110371.1:7500-35000 GCA_015478945.1 Trachelipus rathkii | reverse complement strand
GGTAGGCTAAATGGAATAAAAAGTATGTATATCAATAGTGAAGTGCGTGTAAGGATAAATGGAGTGGAGAGTGAATAGTTTTAATATTAATGGTGGAGTGAGGTAGGGATGTGTTATGTCTCCATGGTTATATAAACTATATATGTATGAGGTGATGAAGGAATTAAAAATAGAGGTGGCATGGGATGGTGTTAAACTAATGTAGAATGGTAAAGAGTAGAGGTTGCCCTGCTTATTGCGCGCGAATGATCTGGTTTTGTGTGTCAAATCTGAAGAATGATTGAGAGGATTGGTTGAGGGTTTGGCAGGGTGTGTAAAATGAGGGGTTTGAAAGTAAATGTAAATAAGAGTGCGGTGATGGTGATGGGTTGAGGAGTGAATGATCCTAAAACTCAAACGTAGGTCTGTTAAATGCAATTGACTAAGAGAAATAGCTAATAATAATAATAATAATAATAATAATAATAATAATAATAATAATAATAATAATAATAATAAAACTTCCTTTTAACGTGCTTTATCCTTTTAATCGAATTTTAAGGAGGGCTATCCCAAACCAGCGCCAATAACGTGTTCGCAGCCGAGTTTTAATTCTTGCCCCCAAAGATAAAACTCCGACTGCTAAGCGGAGGATTGAACCAGCGTCCTCTCGCATGAGAGTTGGCGAGTCAACCTCCTACGCCACGAGGCGTTCTACTACTACTACTACTAATAATACTAATTGTATGTTTTCCTTTTGAAGTTTTTCTTTCTCATATAAAGAGTTAACTTCATCTTCTTTGACCTTCAGTTTGGATCTTAATTCTTCAATTTGTGCCTCGAGTTGCTCCTTGAATTTAGTTTCCTTCAGTAGACGCTGCTCCAGTAGGCGATGTTCGTTCTTTAGATCTTTAATCATGTTCAGGATGGTGGATTCATCACGCCCTGAATTCTCTGATGTTTGGATGTGCAACACGTCACAGAGGGTATCAGTGAATGCGTCTAATCTCTCCTGTTTGGATTTTAATTTTGATTTTAAAGACTCGGTAATATTATCACTGACTATGAGTTGTTGTTTATAAGTGTCAACTTCGTCCTCTAAATTTTTGACTTTTGAAGAAGAAGTATGGAGTTCATCCTCCAATTCCTTTGAAGAGTTTTTGAAGATGTCCTTCAAGTTTTGCAACTCCTTCTTCAGAGCGTCATTTATATTGCTCAAGTCAGACGTTTTCAATCGTTCATTTGTTATTTCTTCTTCCAAAGCTGCAATTTTTGATTCTATTAAATCATCGTTCGTTTCATTCATTTGTTTCAATAAAGAATTTCGTAAATTTTCTTCTAACGTTGAAATTTTGATTTCTAATTCCGAAATTTTTGATGACTTCAACTCGATGTCTTTGTTCAATTGCGATACAAAGGTTTCATTTGTTTCACTCTTCTGAGAAAGTTCGTCAACTTTAGACTTGAGCTCTTCTCGGGCAACTTCTGCTTCAGAAATTTCTTGAGAGTAAATCTTAATTTTTTCATTTGAGTCAGAGATTTGGGAAGAAGATTGTTCTGCTTTCTCTTCTAAATGAGAAATCTGATTTAGAAGTTCATTTTCATTTTGAGACAAACTCTCAACCTTTTGGGAAAGTTGAACAATTTTACTACTTAACTCTTCCTTCTCTTCAGTAAGCTGAGATAATTGACTTTTCATTTCTTCTTCCTTCAACTTCATTTCTTCTACAGTTTTCGTAAGTTTCACCACCTGGTCCTCGAGTCTTTCTTCATTGATAACTTTCTCTTCCAAAACCTCTTTCCTTTCTTTAGTAAGCTGAGATAATTGAGCTTTCATTTCTTCTCCCTTCATCCTCATCTCTTCCACAGTTTTCGTAAGTTTGACCACCTGGTCCTTGAGCTTATCTTCACTGATAATTTTCTCTTCCAATACCTTCGCGAGTTGAATGGCCTTTTCCTTCAAATGTTCCTCCAAAACACGTTTTTCCTCTTTATTTTTAACCTCATTTAAGCTTTCCTCTTTCGATAATGTATCAAGGTGATTCAATTCGTTTTGAAGTTCGTCAATCTTCTCCCTCAAGTCGGAATTCGAGTTCTCCAATTCTTGCACCTAATAATAATAATAATAATAATAATAATAATAATAATAATAATAATAATAATAATAATAATAATAATAATAATAATAATAATAATAATAATAATAATACATAAATAAATTAAATGTAAAGATTTTCAAGTCTTTCAACATCCTTCCTTTCTTTCTTACACACAAAAAAAAAAAAAAAAAAAAAAAAAAACTAAACCTCATTATATTTCCGAAAATCGAGGACAAAAAGAGAATTGTATATTTATAAAAGTAAAAATGGTTCTGTTCTTCCTTTTGCAGGAAGATGCAAGGAAGGAGGGGGGTATAGAATTGGGGGCAAGTGTGAGTCACTACAACATAAAAATGGAGAAAGCTTCTGTCTCCTGCAGCAAATTGAGGGTGTTGTTGTTGATTACAATTTTTTTCAGCCTTCAGCCAGTCAAAGTCAGTTTGACGTGAAGCGAAGGAGCGTCATTTTCTTTCCCAGCCAAGTTAGAACCCATTTTATTTTCCATAAATGTATGAAGAGCTGAGTGAAACTTGGAATGACAGCGGGGTTCGATACCAGTTCATCTGGCTCATCAGGCATAACAAAACTGTTCAAGATACGAGTCATATTTCATGTTCACAAACATTTTTATTAATTTTACTTGCAATATCTGCATTTTTTTAAAGCATTTTAGAGATACTCTCAAAACGAAGAACTAAAGATTTATAAATATCTCTAAACAAAGACCAACCAAAAATATATCAAGATTAACACTAGACAAATATATTTCAAATTTTTCTTAAACGTAATTGAGGATAAAATGTGACCCCCCACCTCCACCCTCCATTACTTTAAAGCCTATTGTTTATTTGATTTTAGAAATTAAATGTCAACATTTCAAAATATTTATAAATTTTAGAAAAACAAAATAAAAGCTAGTTGCTAGCAAGAAGAATATTGCAACCACTAAAAGATATTGGTAGCTTTCATCAAACAGGACACACGAAAGGAATATTTGAGGCATTGTTGTCTTGAAGAGGAAATTATGAAAAAAAAAGCAAAAACTTAACAGAAATAATAAGTTCAAAATTATGACGTGAAGTTCTAAAAATGAGAATCTAAGAGACTTTGTAACTTTTGCCAAAGAAGAAGTAACAAAATTTGAATATATATATATAGCATATATATATATATATATATATAGGTTATATATATATATATATATATATATATATATATATATATATATATATATATATATGCTATATATATATATAGGAAGAAAGAAGAGGTATATATATATATATATATATATATATATATATATATATATATATATATATTAGAAAAGTTGCCTCCTGAAATGTATAAAATATATATTCGGGGGATTGAACCACTGCTGTAGTGACATATGATTTTGTATGATCAATACTCTGAGAATATATTCTTTCTATCTTTCAATAAATGACTTTATTTAACTGTGAATATCACACACACACATTATATATATATTTGTTGCTATATATATATATATATATATATATATATATATATATATATAGTATATAGTTATATATATATATAGTATATAGAATATATATATATTATATATATATATATATATAGCATATATATATATATAATATATATATATATATATATATATATATATATATATATATATTATATATATATATATATATATATATATATATATATATATATATATATATATATATATATATACAAAGAAATCAACCAACAAATATATATATATATATATATATATATATATATATATATATATATATATATATATATATATATATATATATATATATATATATATATATATATATATATATATATATATATATATATATATATATATATATATAATAAATACAAATTAAAAATATACACACACACACACACACACACACACACACAACCACCAATACTAACAATAATAATAATAATAATAATAATAATAATAATAATAATAATAATAATAATAATAATAATAATAATAATAATAATAATAAAGAACGAGTGTAAGGTGGAAAAAAGTGAAAGGTAATTGTATAGAGTAGTACCTGTAGAGTGAAGAATGAAGAGTATATAAAGCGAGCAGTGAGAAGAATCGGAGATGCAAGATGAAAGTGACTAACTTTGGAGTGACGAATAATGTGGAGGGTTCCCCGGTGTGGGATGCCCAGAAGGAGAAAACTCGTTTTCTAAAGGCCCAAGCCAATGATTTAGCATAATAGCTCCGTCAATGCCATTTACTTTTGAAGAAATGAGCCCGTCTTTCACGATACTCAGTTTTTCCTCAACGCTATTCCTTTCTAGAGAGACTTCATCCAAACTCGTTTCAAGTTCGTCAATAAGGTTTAACTTTTCTTCGAGTTGCGTTTGAAGATCGTAAAGACGGTCTTGATAGCCTTTGACTTCAACACGCCTTTCTTCCGCCAGTTTTTCATATTCATCATTTTTGCCAACAAGAACACGTCCAAATTGTGCTTTTTCTTCCATAAGACGTGTCGATTTTTCTTTTTCACTCGCTTCTAAACGACGAGCCCATTCTGCAGCTACCCTTTCGATTTCCCATCGCATTTCTTGACGAAGGTCGTCCTTCTGTTGCTCTAGAATATCCATTTCTTCTCTCAGATCTCTCCTTAGGTTCTCCAATCGTTTTTCGTAAGCGACACGCTCTTGGGTTAATTGCTCTTCGAAAAGATAACCATTTTCCGTTACAAGACGTTCAGATTCCAGGAGCCTATTTCGGAGAGTATTTACTTTTGTTTTAAGCTCCTCTATAAGTTCAAGACTTGCTGTTTTACAAACCTCGTTTGTTTCATCTCCTTTTAAGCCTTCCAATTCCTCTCGAAGAACATTTCGTTCTTTCTCTACAAGAGAAAGAGCTTCATTAGTGTCTTTTAGTACCATTTCATGTTCAGCAATTGTAGACGACAACTGCGTCTTTGCCAGCGTCAGCTCAACCTCCAAATCTCTCTTTTCTTTCTCAAGGTTTAAAATCAACTTCTCTAGATCGTTCACCATATCATTTTGCATTTCGAGAGCTTTACTCTGCTCGATCTCGTACTGCTTCGTGAGTTTATTTTTTTCGTCTAAAAGTTGTTTATAACGAAGTTTTAGGTCTGTAATCTGCTTTGCCAGTGACTCGTCACCACCACCACTCGATTCTGGGTCTTTCATCATAAGTTTTAAATCCATAATTTCTTTTTCCAAATCACTTATTTTCGTCAGGTATTTCTTGTTATCACAACTAATTTTACAAAGTATGCTATTTTCGAGTTCTGTTAACCTATCAATAAGACTTACATCTACATCACAACGCGATTCCAAAACCGCCTCTATAGAACTAACTTTAAATTTCACGTCTTCAACCAAGTTTTTTTTTGTCTCTAAATCGTTCTCTAAAGAGTTATTAGAGCTTTTAATATCATCCAGTTCTTTTTGCAGTGCATGCCTTTCTTCCTCCACACTAGCTTTCGCAGATTCTAGTTGGTCCACATTTTGCTTCAAGGAAGTCGATTCACTAGTGAGTTCATCCAATTTGCGCCTAAGGTCATCAATTTCATTATTAAGCTTTTTAATCAGAGCCATCTGCTCCTCGAATCTCCCCTTGAAGTATTCTTCGTTGTCTGATTTATTCTCGCTTTTCTGATTTTCAGAAGTAAGATTTGAACTTAAGAGTTGCGACTCAAGTTGCGCAACTTTCTCTTCAAGGTTGTTAATACGTTCTGTCTTTGCAGCAATTTCATCAACCCGTTGTTCTTTAATGTCTTCTCCCTCGCTATCAACGTCTGGTTTGCCGCTCTCATTTGCACTCTCCATTTCTTCTTTTAAATCTTCTAGTTCTTTTCGATTCTTCTCAGCTTCCTCCTCAGCCTTGATTAACTTTTCCTTCAAATGAACAACAACTGCCTGAGATTCTTCCTTTTCTTTGTTATGCCGAATTTGGATAGCAGCCATGTCGTCTTGCAGCATTTGGTAATTTTCACGCGATTGTTTCTGATTGTTCGTGAGTGTTATTCGCAGTTCTTGAATTGTTGCTTCTCGAGCATTTAACTCTTCTTGAATCTCTTTGTCCTTGTTATTGATGGCACAATTCAAATTGTCATTCATTGAATTTAATGCATTTAATTTTTGTTTTTGTTCTTCAAGCTGCTGCTTCAGGCTTTCCATACTTCCAAATTCAACAGAATCACTTTCAAATTTCTGTAATTGTAATTTTAGGTCTTCATTTTTCTTTGTCAAACTGTCCCGTTCCTCCACAATTTCATTAACTCTATTTTCTAAATTCTTTATTTTATCTTGATATTGAGCAACATTTTCCTTAAGTTCATCTACTTCCTGCTGCAATGGTAGAGCTGCCTCACAAACTTTTCCTTCCAATCGTTTTATTCTGGAATTTAACTCACTGATTTCATTTTCTTTACCATCTAAATGCTTTCGAAGAGTAGTACATTTTTTCTTTTCAGATTCAATTAAAGACTGTAGTTCAACCTTTTCGTTATTATTTATACCCTCCTGGAACTTGGCAACTTCATCTTCCGCTTTCTTATAACTATTCTTCAACTCGGCTATCTGTTCTTCGTAAGTCTCGACTCTTGCTGCATGTTCTTCATTTAATTTGGATATTTGTTCTTTTAGACTCTGCACGTCGTTGGAATGTTTGGATTTCAATTCTTCATAGCTATTTTGACAAGCGTTCAGTTTATCACAATATTTCTTTTCGAGGGCGTTTATTGAAGATTCCAAATCCTCTTTTGGCATAAGATCTTGAACTGTTGCCTCCTCTAAATTTGATGAATTAACTTTCAACTCCTCTAAAAGCTTGTCCTTTTCTTCCATTTTTTGAACAAGTTCATCCCTTTCTACCATCATGGCCTTTACTAAAGTATCAAACGAACCCTGTAATTCAACCATTTTAGTTTCCACATTGTCGGCTTTTAATTGAAGCAGTTCACACTCCTTTTGTTTATGTTGCTTCTCCATTGCGAGGACTCGCATACGTCTGTAATTTTTGCCCAGCTTCTCATTAGCATCGTTTAATTCTTTTTCAAGCATCGCCACTCGTCCACTTAAAGAACTGACGACTGAGGGAGACCTAACGCCGCTACTTCTTCTATGACTACCAGGTGATCCATCTCGCGAATCTAACCCTAAATTGCTTCTACGATCAAAAACGAACTCCTCCATATCCAGTTGATCCTCAGTCATCGGTGGCTCGAGATGCATAAATTCGAATTTTTCATCTTGAGACAATCGGTCGACAGATCTTCCCCGATCAGATGATTGATACCCGTCCTCTCTTCTATGTAATTCGAAACTTAAATCGCTCATGGACCCTCGAAGGATTGCTAGTTCTTTTTTGGTGGTCAAGAGCTGTCCTTCAAGCTCCATTATTGACTCATCCTTGGCAATCATGCATCGACCCATTTGGTCTTTTAAATTTTTCAATTCTGAAACAACAGTAGAAAGAGTCAACATTTGCTCTTTCGTTGGAGGGGTTAAATCACGAGTGGTGGTATCCTCATCTTCGTCTGTATCATTCTCTCGTATTCTTTTTGACTCAAAGATTTCCTGAGCGTCACTCGTGATAGATTCGTCATTAAGTCTCACCTTAAAAGCAATGTTCTCCTCCAGTTCTGATCCATCTTCGCCGTCGGAGCTTCCAACATCTTCGTTACTTTCGGAACTAACGGAATCGTCTCTATTAGCTTCCTCTTCTGCCTCGTCTTCCTTCTTGGCCGCTTCCATTTCCTCGCTAACTAATTGTTTTACAAAATTACTTGTCGACTCGCTTTGGTCTGCTTGTCCTTCTTCATCGTAAAGTGTATTACTCGCAGTGGTGACATTTAACAAATATTCGCTAGCCTTTGCATCCAAATGAAGTAGCTGTTCATTTTTCTCTCGTAGTTGTTTTTCCAATTCTTCTAACCTTTCTTCCAGCCGCCGTTTTTCCGCTTGAAAAGTATGCAGTTGTCCCTCCCCTGCAAGAGTATCATCCCGCAGCTGCACGATCAACTGCCGATGCATTTCATTTAATTCAGAAAACTCATTTTCAATTGCTTCTCGATTTCCGATTAACTCCCTCAGAGTTTCCTGCAGTCGCTGACATTCTTCTTCCATTCCTTGTTTCAAATCCGCCATTATATCAGAGACATAACAACACGAGATCGGAAAACGCTATCAAATAAGGGAAAAGGGTATTCAAATGCACCACACACCAACGTCACGTCGTCAAAGAAAAACTCAGACTACTAGAACAAGCAAGGCCGGTGTAAACGGTGGCAGTCGACGATTTGCGCTCACCTAAATGGCATAAAGCCAACTCCTTGTACCCAATTTAAGAACCTATGCAAGAGAGTGTATGCAAACGTCCATGTACACTAAAATAAAATATTTGTCCTTGTTATAAATATAGGTTTACATCACACACACACCTGCTTGGCAAAATGCCATTAATCAATATATATTTTAATAAATACCAAAAACCTACTTTTCATCTTTTGACTCCATTCCCTAAAGGTTTCACTTCACTCACCTGTTTATCCAACTGACATTTAGCCTCAATAAGGTCTTCTCTAAGAGTATCCAACTGTTGCTCCTTTGCCTTGCGTTCCTTCTCCCACCGAAGAACCACCTGACGGTGTAATTCCTCTTTCTCCTCCAACAGGTTCTGTAGCGAGTCTTTCTCGTCCATTAATTTAATGATTTCGGCGTCCTTCTTTACAATGGATTGTCGAAAAGTCTCTTCTTTTGCCGCAGCTGCGGCACACTGATTTATTTCTGTCTCTTTTGCCGCAGTGGAAGAGCTCATATAATCCGCCAATCGCTTATTATGTTCCGTTTGGAGCTTCTCCAGTTCAAAGCTGATTATATATATATATATATATATATACATACATACCCTGCATCAAGTCTAGTAGTTTCCCTGTCCTATGTGTCCAGCTTCGTTATTCTACACAAATACTGAACCATCTGGTAACCTATTAACGCCACACAACTTGCGTTCTTCATCCTTTTAACATAATAAGCATTGTTCTTAATAATCCTCCTTATATCAAAAATTCCTTAACGACACATCCGTTTTAGAATTTTTTTATTCTTACCCTCTCTTCAATTCCTTTGTACTTATATCTTTCCTGTAATGTCATTATTTCGTTTAAGGTTATGATATCAATCCTAATATTATCACACGCTATTACATTATAACACATAACAAGAAAAACTCACTACCTGATCCTCATTATCCCCGGTGCGTATGATGCCCACCAAAACATCCCAGAACGCTTTGTTTTCCACCAAGTAACATCCTAAAGAAACAATTGCCGGAATTAACCTCATCCTTTAACAACTACTCAATGGCTATACTGTTTTTCCGTACGTGTATCTATCCTGATACTACTGCGTGACATCAACAATTGGTGGTGATCCATTATTATGTCCACACCTCCATCTCTCAAAAAAGTCAAAAGTTCTAAACTTCTGATACAGCTTCCTGAACCAAACTACAATAAACAATCCGATCTAAAAAAGGCATCCTAAGCATCTTGTTCACCATGGAAAGTCACCATGCAAACCTGTGATAACGATGTGTTGCAGCTTAACCATAGATATGTGTCCTCTCCAATCAATTAGTAAGATTACCCTAGTCCCTCCTCTGGGCGAGTTCTAATAAGTTTTTCGCCTTCACTTTCTCACGTCCATGTAATCCTTCATTTCTTCCTCACCCTGATGGTTCTTCTGCTATCTATCTATTGCTAATTGATCCATATTGATTACCTAATTCATCTGAACGTACCATTATCACTTAATGATTGAAATGGTACCTCTGAATACCCTAATTGGGAATGTTTTTAAAATCTTCTCGTTTCCCTGCTTTAGGGTCCCATATTAACTCGGAAACAAAAACCTGATGGCCGAATCTTACAAGTTGAACTCATCGCTAAGCGGCGTAATACTCTCGGGCCATTAGTTCACTCCTGAAATAACTGATTATTTATTAAATATTAGTGATTTGGTTTTGTCTACCCATACATCTCTTTGTTTATCAAAAACTTCTAGAGAATTCCTTAATCCTGCGTGTCGCTTCTTCTGTAACGTGCCCTTTTTAATAACTTCTTGTAAGTCAAAAACAAGGAATCAGCACCTCCTTACCAACCCTAAATTACTTCATAACCTCTGTAGGGCCTTCTAGATTATGACACCGTATTCATTCTCTTCTATCTTGACACGGACATGCATCACAAAGATTCTTCCCGGAATAATAACTGATTTAAAGCTAGTTACCTGCTTAAACGTCCTAAGACACGAGCCAACTTTACATCTACTAACTTTTCATTGTTGGAGGTTCACACAGTGGCTGATCGTGTATAAATAAACTCTGACCCAACACAAATGACGAAACTCTTGTTCCCACCTGATACCAACAATTCCTCTCTTATGCGTGTGCTCTCGTTCACACGCATCTGAATAGAATGAAGTTGTAAATCTATTACTCTTTGTCCTCTCCTGTTGCTACAGCGACACTGCACCTCATACCAAATCCACTGCGTCTACATAATCTCTAATTTTGGACACCTTCTGTGAAATCCGGTAATTGCCACTCTACAGATTCTTCATCATGTCTTCTTAAGTTTCTAAAGCTGAATCCTATTCTTCTGCCATCGATCTTTATCCTCCTTTTTCCTACCTGCAGAGCACTAAGGGCTGCGCCACTCCCTGAACAATTTTAAAAACGTACGCGAGCAGTTAATCCATGCCTAATGTTACCCGCCTGATTCTCCTATGTATTTGTCTTCCAACTTATCCACCTATCCCATAAATCTGGGCTTCCTCATATGCCAGTCATACTGAGAATATTCCCTAAAAATTTAATTCTTTGACCCACTGCACTTGACTGAGTAATTTATTGACATTGCTTCGAGAACCGATTGTAGGACCGTGTACTGTAGTGTCTTTTACAAAGTCGCTTTGATATCAAGAGAGCGATCATCCACATCATTACCCACACTCTTGTCACGATCTAAATCCGTTAATTACTCCTCTGCATCTCCTCTGGAATGGCGCTGGTCCCATTTTTTAGCCGGAAACCTTAACCTTGATCATGTAGGCCACTAACGTGGAAAATGCAGTAAAGTCTACTTACGTTCCTCTTTCTAATTCATCTATAACTATCCTTTTGACCAAGTCCAAACAAAATATATTCTCATCCCACGACAACGTATGAATTTTTCTGAAATGTGCATTGACCTATTTGCTTCTTGCTAACTTTGGTATTATGCCCCTAATAAGTCTATGCATAGACACAGGTCCCATCCTTCTTTCACCTTAAACACGTACTATTGGGAGCTCCATTCTCGGCACATGGCTTCCACAATATCCTTGGACACAATTCTTTCCACCTTTTTTCATTTCTTCATTTATCTTTTGGGTCCAATCTCAGTCCCTCGGTATCTTGCATACTTTTGTACCCATGTCTAGATGTTCATCACGTTGTGTCACAGGAGTCCTCTGCTAATTACACCTTTTTGTCCATATAATACTTTATATCCTTTCTTTCTTTTGTTAATCTTATGAATGTATTTCTTCTTTTTCTAATTTTCCTTTGTCCATTCCTCTTATCAATGTCCTGTCTTCCTTGCTCTTAAATTTTTTGTACCAAAGTGGTTTATCTCAATCTCTATGCCATTTATGGAGTCACTCTTCAGCCAATCAGATGGCTTATTCTTATTTATCTATTATTCACAAATTTAATTCCTGGTAGTTAAGTTCCGATTAATATGTAGTACCTTCTTGTATTCCATCTTACCAATTTAATTATTGAATCGTATATTTACCCTCTTCGTCTCTTCGACCAATATCTTCTGTAGCCAAATAATTCAAAATTCCTGAAGCACTTGATTTGGATCGTTTGAAGTCTCAAGTAGCGAACTGAACCCAATCAATTTCTGAATTATCCAACTTCTTCACGTAGCATACACGCAAGGATTAAGCTACAGTCCTTACACAAATCCACAGACTTCTCTGAAAGTAGACTTGTCCTTGTCTTTACCCATGCCTGTGAGTCGAACCATTCCCTACTCAATTTTTAATTATTCTGTATCAAAAATGCTATCCTTAAAGATTGTACTTCTTTTAGCCTTTTCAACCACAATAAATTCTGCGTACCATAATTGATTCCTCATGAAATCCTTAAATCTCTTGACTAGCTTAAAATGTTTTTAGGTCACCTACTCTCGGACTCAATTATTTTTTTCAAAAACTTCGGTCGAGCCTTCTGAAATTTCCGGCCTATGATACAATAGTGACGTCAGAACTTAAAGATTTTTTAGTCTAACATTTTAATTTTATAACAACGTCAACCAAATTTAGTAATTTAAGCCTTGCTTACCTCAATGGTGTCCATGATAGAATTTATTTATAACCAGCGTAAATTATACTCCTCTCTCCCCTTGGCGATGTTCGTGTGTAAGCAGTCCTTTTTCCTGGGTTTTAGCTATCAAACTCCTCGCTTTTGGATCCAATTACTACGTATCAACTTGCATACTCGGGCTGGTTTTTTTAACTAGGAGTTGTTTGTGTCGCTCTCTGCTCTTTCCCATGTCGCCGTGATGCTAACCTCGTTCCAAATTTGTTTTCACTACCCTTATATAATATGGTATTTTTCCTGAAGTGGACAAGGCTATCCCTCCAGTCCATTTTGTTACACATAATAAGCAATTCTACTTACAATGGTGTTTCCTCTCGTCTTGCCTATTGACCACCCTATATCCGTATGATGTCTTCATAACCTTTCTGTTTCTGGCCTCTCATCCATACCATTCCGCAGTCTATGTTCATTACTCCCACCAATCCAGCACCACCCATATATTCACATTCTCTTTTAAAATGTCCTACCCTGTTGCACCAGATACATCTTTACTCAGTATTAGATTCTCTTCATTATTGCCTGGCTATCCCGTATTCGCTTCTCTGATACACAGCTTTCATAGCCCATCTTTTTTCTGGCTGTAGTCCCTCTGTGTTTTGTTTCTCCATTAGTGAGGCCTAATAGGGTAGATCCCCTTTCATCCCTGATCACTCCTCATCTATCATCCAGCCATCCTCCTCCTTGCCCATTAAGCACATCTTCCATCTTACTTTTAAGTCCTTCGTTCTCATTACCATCCTTATTCTAAAATCTCTTGCATCTTTTCGGGAACAATTCAAAATTGTTTCTATATTATTTTTCCCTACTCCTCTTTAGTGGCTGCTGTAAGTGTTTCCCCTTACGGCAAACATCCACTTTTCATTTTGTCGACATTCTAACCCCAATACTCTTTGTAAATCTATCTTTGTCTATTTCTATTTTTCCTCCTTCTGCACCAGCTGTTAATCTACCACTTATGTTGTATATTTGACCTAAGTGCCCTTAATATACTAAGTATCCTTATACGTACCTTCAAAGAAACTTCGATTTCTACGATCCATACTACTTTGTCTTATATCCTAATTTCCTTGACGTATCGTCAATCTTAAATAAACGCCTCAAACTTGAACTTTTCTTCCATACTTAAATGTTTTCACAGCCTCTTATATTTACTCCTCCTAAAGACTCTTCACCTCCACACCATCTCACCGGCCAACCATAAAATAATCTTTACTCACCTCTTAGTAGTTCACACTACGACTCTTCCAAACAAACTAACCTCTTGAGCTCATTTTTCTCCCTGTCCACACTCTCAACTTCTTCTATTATTCACTCCACGTTTTTTCGAATCATCGTAAGGGGTGGATTTCTTCTCGCCTTCCTCCTCTTTTCTTCGTTCCTCTTTTGCCTCCATGTTCATACTCGCCATTCACTATGTACATCAAAATGGTCACTGTTCCCTTTCTGATCTTACTTTCCATCTTCATTCCCGTTGATACTTCTTGTAACCCTCTGTTTAGTTCGCTTGATCACGGGTCAGCCTCAATTTGTAGCCCGCCTACATCCTACTCTTATTTTAGTTAACCTCCTTCAACTTTCACTTTTTGTAACCTCGTCACCTCTTTCGTTCACTTTTGGATGGTTCCTTCCTGCTTTCCGGGCTGCATATCCTCGTCAATACTTCGTCATCGATCACATCCAGATTTTCATCTTCCTTATTGCCAATTGAAGCGGCAAGGTCCATTCACTTACATTTTCTCGGATGGTTGCGAGTGCCCATATGAAGCGGAGCACCTTGTCCGTGTTCTGAAGTTGCCAGGTGAATAGAAAAAGGAAAAAAAAGAAGTAATGAAACCAACACAAAAAAAAAAGACTTAGAGACGAGAAGATTAATAGATAGAGAATAGTATATAGAGGAGAAGAATAGAATAAGAGATAAGTAAGCAGAGAAATAGGATACGAAATAGAGACAGGATATTAAGAGATCAAGACACGACTTATAAATTAAAAAAAAAAATACCGGTGGATAGTGCTCCAAACGGCAGAACAACAATAAAAGTCGCCTATGTCGGCGAGAAGGTCCGGCTGATATCCTGCGCGTGCGCATGCCCTGAAAAATTTGCCAAAAAAGCTGAGAAAGAGTGGTCCTGCCGCCCGCTCCTTACGAAAGTGTGCTAGTAATCGCAGTACAAAAAAAAAGAAAAGCACTGCCAAATAGAGTGGCAAGAGAAGACAAAGACCAAATAAAAAAAAATTTATAACGTTCCGTAAAATAATTTTGATCTGTTAAATAACCAAATATAACCAAAAAACTTTGTATAATTACCATACTGTTTCAAAAAAAAAAGTATACCTTTAATTTTTGAAAAGGAAAAAAACAAAAATCTATTGCTTGTTATCACCAAAAAAAAACAACTACTACCCTAAATAATATATTTATAAAATAAAAATTTTCTTCTTTAACCCAAAAAACAGAACTGTACAAAAGAATTCTTTACCTTTAGATCATGGCCATTGCCTACCACTTCTACAGTATTTCAACCACCATGATAATGTCCTTGCTAAACTTTTCTTACGAGCCACTACGTGTGATGCGCATGATCGATCCTGTCATGTCAATACAGGATTACGTTGCTACGTCTCTTTTTTATAAATGGCGAGAGGCAAGAGTTGCGTTCCTTTACAAGAGACATTCCTGTTACAAGTGGAAAATAAGAACAAAAGGGGATTAAGACAACTCAAAGTTGTACTTTTCTTGTATTATATTAATATAAAGTAATCGATTTTAAGTATTTCCAAATTATTCACTAATCCACCCTGTGGCTGTTTTAAACTTAGTTACAAATAAAGCCTCATTACTAAACCTAAGCTAAATGTATTATAGTTATATCCATATTATTTCGGATCAAAAATATTATATTACAGTAACAAATATACCCCCGGTTAGTATTATTGAGTTTACAATTCAGATTAAAGTCATTTACAAAAGGTTATAAGAGCAATACTTCCCATTAATGAATCTTGATTGAAGTCAATTGCATTTATAAAACGTCGTATATCTCAGGTGACGAAATATCTTCGAAGTGCTCCCACACTCCTAGAATAAATTGATTCCCATTTATAATCACGGCCTGTTGACCACTTTCAACCTTCGGAATCTTCTGTAGCCTTTTACAAGCCCAATAGCTAACCTCAAGTTAAACCTCTGACTTCAAATTTGATGCTGGCAATCTTTAGTTGATCAATAATCAGCTCTAGGCCTAAATATCCAGTGCGGACCTTAGTAGACTGTCAACCTTGCGTCTGAGTCCAATCGAAAATCCAATCTTTATTTGGTCCTAAACTCAACTTTGAACTCGATTCCAAAACTCGGGTCACATCCTGCCAAACTCGTCTCCCCGAAGTTATGAAACAACCCAACTATTATATATTGCCTTTCTACTCAATAAGCTATCTATAACTTAAAAACTATAATAACATTTCCTACTTGAATCCAGCCATCGGATATTATACTATTTAAAATAATAATAAATAAAATAATAATAATAATAATAATAATAATTAATAATAAATATAATAATAATAATAATAATAATTAAATAATAATAATAATAATAATAATAATATATATAAAGATAATAATAATCCCCCCAAAACCTTTCGCACAAATTAAATATTTATAAAGCAGCGAATAAAAGTAATAATCCTAACACTCGATTCACCATTTCCGATAAATTATAACAACCATTAGGACTAATAATTTGTAATAATAGACACTAGTTTACTCATTAACCTATATACTAATAGAAAGAACAAAAACTATAAGTTAGTTTAACATATGAGAAAGAAATTAATTTAAAATTTAAAATAATCTTATAATAATAATAATAATAATAATATATATAACTAACTAATAATAATAATATAATCTGATTTACGCTAGTACCTCGTCCGTAACTGGATACCTAAATTGGGTGAGCGCCTCTTTTCTCAAAAATGTGAAAGCCTCTCATATCTTAAAAGATCCTTTTATACCTTTGTATGCTTTAACCATTACGTATCATATACCCACACACACACACCCACACACACACACAACATCAAACTACACACACACACGACACACACAAAACATACACATACATACATAATATAATAAAATATAACAAATTCCTCCTTTAAATCCTTTTAACTACTTCTTCCTATAGATTACTATGTCAATTTTCTCACTAACACTTTACCGTTATATATATCATTCATTAATACAGTTTCACTTCCTTTTACCAAAAAATCCTAGATATCAAATTTACATATTCTTGGTAATTCCTGTCATTTCTAACAACTACCCTGCTTTACCCGTATACTATTATCCACACTTTTTACTGTAACACTATATATTTTAAACAACTTTAAAACGTTATTCTTCATTCTACAGCGTAATCATATAATCATTCCTACTTCAGATTTAACTCTATCACAACCATCGCGTTTTATATTTACTTTATACATTACAAATTATTGTACAGGAATTGTCCTTTTAGAAAAAAGCATTAATTACACTCATAACTACATCCCTTGGAAAAATATAATAACAGCTAGTAACCAATCCTTATAAAGTGTAATCACAATTGCATGAATCCTTACAATCAGACTATTACTGTTCCAGAACTTCTTTAAGAAAACAATTTCGTTCCTTTTACCTGAACACTCTGTATCGTAAAATAATAGAAGTGTATCAAAATAGAGCAGACACCAGATCAACAATATAATATAATATACTATTATATTAAAATATAATATATAATTATATATATAAATAGTATATATAATAATACTATATATTAATATAATTTATTATATATATTACTTATATATATACCTAACCATATATATATATACACATAAATATATAATATATAAATATATATATCATATTGATAGATAAATAGATAATAGATAGATAATAGATAGATAGAAGATTAATAGATTATAATAAGTAGATATAGACTAGAGAATAGATTAGATAGATAGATTAGATAGATAGATAGAAAATTACCTGGTAAGCTAAACAATTACCTATAACCAATAGTTTACTCACCCTTGTGAACAAAAGCTAGAACAGCAGCAAGGTAGGAACTTATTGAATACCCATTACGATAAAACCTTAGGTTCCATATAAAAAGGAAACTCAAACCTTCTATTTCCTTGTATAGAGACGTTATAACAAAATGGTTAATAAATTTGAAAACCCTTTGTGCTGAATAATAATTAATTCTAAAACTACTTTTATCCTCTCTCTCTCGTCCCTCCTCTCTCTCTCTCTCTCTCTCTCTTCATACGTATTTTAATATATATATAATAAATATTATATTATATATTATATATATAATATATATTAGATAATAATACATATATTATTATAGTATATATAAAATATTAATATATATAGAATATAATATATAAAGTATATTAATATTAATAATATGATAATAATATATACGTATAACTATAATATATATATTATATATATATATATAAAGTTATATATATTATAGGGTATTATAATTATATTATTAGCTTTTATATTATTATTTAATACATTAATATTATACTTATATATATATATGTTATATATAAATTATAGTTTATAATTATTATATATATATATATATATAATAATATTATATATAATATAAATAACATGCCGTATATTAAAGATGTATGTCCCCAATAGGCCTATGTGGTTTCACAAGGCGAAATATTTTTTTTAAAACTTATATGTTGTATTTGTCAAGTATTATACATATATATATTATAATACCTGTATAAATAATATATAATTATATATATATAATTATTAATTATTATATCTATGATCATATTAACTTTATTATAAAATAAATAAATATAATTATATATATATATCGACAGTCATCGATAAAGACGCCGTTGAAAACCAGAAGGTAAGGCGGGAAAGAAAACATCAGAAAGGAATCTTGAGTAATAATAAGAAAAATCTAAAGTGTTTTTGGAAAGTAGATTGAAATTCTGAGAAGGCAACAACATCTGTTTTGGAATTAAGTTTTTAGAGTAGGAGAATGCTATAGTTAGAGTTCCTATCTGAGTATTACTAGTAAAGAAAATTTAAGATTCGACTAATTTCAAAACATTTAAAATTAATTAATTATATATTTAGAATAATACGTTTTAACTGAGATAGGGGGTCTCAAAATAAAATTGAGTATTATTGTATACTAGTTCTTTTATTAGTTTATTGGAATATTATAAACAAAGTATATAAAAATAAAAATCTGCAAACTTTAAATCTCTAGGAAAACGTAACAGAGTAGTTTCGGAAGCTGCCAATTCGAATCGTCGGCTCAATATAATGAAGATTCTCTTCGTCAATTCTATAGCAATGGGGCGAAATTCCCCTCTAATCAAATTTTATTTGATTAATGTGTTGCAAAGCTTACACCCCTTTCAACCACCAACCACCACCTGCACTGGGGCGCATTAGGGTATTGTAAAATAGAGATAAATAAAGTATATTATAATATTCCTTCAGTTTTTACAGAATAGAATCTGAAAACTTTTTCCCTTTCCTGCAGGTACATCTGCTGAAAAAGTTCTGCAAACATGGGATCAGGTCAATTGGAAATTCGGGCTTTTATTTGGGCTCATTGCTTAACTACTTTAATTCTTATATATTTTTATAAAAGGCTTGCAAATGCTAGAAGAATCAAATTTACATAAAAAATCTTAATGTCAGATTGAACGATCAGTCGTTAGACGGTAAATATATTGAATACACCTTTCAATTATATCATCACCTTGTTACCTGCTATGATGCCGGAATGACAAATTTTTATAATCGTTGCAAGAGGTACCAATTTTCAAACGTAATTTTTAAGACTAGATAATAATATAATATATAATATAATACATATATTAATAATAAATATAATAATTATATAATATATAAATTATATATATATATATATATATATATATAATAATATATATATAATAGATATAATAAATATATATTATAATATTTAATTCTTTCATCTTTTCATTACACCAGTGTTATCCCAAATAACCAACTTTTGTATTGTTTAAAAAAGAAAAATGTTAAAGAATTCCTTATTACTATGCCCTTTTCAATTCACTATCTTGGCTAACCACTGATGTATCCTTTCAGATAATTGTCCATATATTCAGGGCGTTTGCTGTGAGCCATTACTTTAATATATTTTTATTCTAGCTCTGCACAGCCATACTTCTCCGGGCTGATTACAAATCATATGCATCGGTTCTGATAGATTTAGTATCCAATCATTAAGGGGGGGAAAGTAAAAATTGATTTTCAGAAGTTAGACATATTATTGATTTTAAACAAGTTAATGACTTTGCTAAGTTTGATATTAATGATGTTCTAAAGTGAGCTGCGCTAAAAACCTAAAATAGCAGAGATAAAAGATAAAGGAAAATTACAGTGGATCATAAAATACCAAGTAGTTAGTAGATCATTTCTTTACACCAAATGAAAATCAATCTGTCGTTAGACAGAACTGAAGTAATTTCAAAGTCAGATTAACATACATGCCGTATCGTTGAACCATATGCATCGACTTCTTACTGTTACTGTTCTGAGATATAGTGACCTAGGGAGACAAGCACAAGACAAAAAATTCTTAAATATCCAAGCGAATATCAATTTTCTATGAAGGAGTTATGACAGCCACAGCGAGACTACTTTACAAAAAAAAATAAGATAATCAAAATTCAGACAGATTTTTTTATTCTAAATAATTTAGCCAGATAAAAGTAGATACTAAACAAAATCCCTTATTGAACGAAATCTATATTGAAGGAAATGTTGGTGAAACTGAACTATTTAGGTTATACTACTAACAATCAAGGAGCTCTTGTTCCGGGTGCTAAACTGTTTTGGAGCCGTTGTATCTCGTTGAGTACAGAAGGATTTAACAAATTGAGCATTGGATCCAATACAATATTGGACCTGACATCATAATTCCTTCGCCATCTGATGTATTGATCTGAAGAAACTAATAATCAATAGTACGAGTACAAGGCACCCCTATTAGAAGAAGAAGAAATAAATATTGAGGAAATGTACTATAAGAAGTTATCTGTTTTAAGAATACTTTCCTCACGGGTACCATTCCGAGTGATGATGGAAATAGTTGCTCTGTTCGAAATGGAAATTTAACGTGTCTGAAAGTAATGAATTTAATGGCATGTATGCAAAAATCACCTCTACCTCAATTCAAAATTCTGGCAAAGAAACACTTCTTATTTATCTCGTAGCACTTACAAAGAACTTATCTATCGAAAATTATGCTGCTAAGAGGTATCAGGAAATAATGAAAAAAAAAAATTCAGAACAGTACGGTATATTTCTTATGTTTGGCATTCCCACTCCAGCAATTACCAAAATCACTGAGCTTTATCATTCAGACTATGTTAGCAAAGCAGTACACTAAAAGAACCTTTTCAATTATTAAATCCTGGTGATAAGTAAATAACTACGAAACATGATGAGTTTTCTCAGACAAAATTGAATAGACATAATCATTGTCGGTCAGTAATAATTCTACCTAAGTTATCTCACAATAATATTCTCGCTGCAAACAAAAAAAAGAGGTAACCATCTAGATATTTCAGACCCAGTTCAGCTCATTCCCTTAATTAAGTGGGATCTAGCGCTGCCACATTTTGTGATCAGTTTTGGAAGCGGCCTAGAAATCTTATTATATTTTTTCTCGCCATCGTTGGGGTAGCTTAGAATCTTTCTTCAAAGGAATATAATGTCAAAACAACTGTAGAACAAGGTGGTCAAACTTCGAGTCAGGAAGCTGTAAATAGTCTACAAGGTTGAAGCAGTAGACTTTAAACTCAATTATCTGAAGATAAAAAATGAGAGACCAGTCTTCAGCAAGAGGCAAAGAAATTTGAAAAAATTGAGTTTCTATGAAATACTCTTTGTCTGTAATATGGGAACCAATACCTGAAAGATTTGATTCTGTAAATAAAAATGCAATCTGAAGATATGGACTGTGCCACCGTTACTAATTGAATAACTCTTGCTGAACTTAGAGACAATTAGAAGTCATAATCCTACGAAAAAATTGTGCAAAAAAAATTGAAAAATCTTTACACAAAAATACATAGAATGTATCTAAACTAGTCAGAGAAAGAAAATTAAATGATCAAATACTGCATTCTTCAGAGCAAGCTCAATACTATGTAGATAAACTGTCAACAGAATTAAATAGTCGAAGTTTTATGACAGTGAAATTTTTCAGAAAATTTTTATTCTTATCAAATCTCACCGAAACCGACCAGACGACATTCATACGCAAGCTAAATTATTACAAAAATAATCTATCGATCCGACTCTAAGATATTGGGAAAAGAATGCATCATTTAAAAGTTGCTTTAGTCAAGAAGTAGTGTAACAAAATCCTTTCCAATTAAACAAATTATTATACCAAACCTTCAACTAATTATGTATTCTTATTATCCAAATCTGAATATGTCCTTAAATCCAATAGCTTTTGTAAGGATTTTGCAGCTTAATTTACAACCAGTTTTAGAAGGGTTAATACTATTGGATAGAGTTTTGTATTTGAAAGAAAATTATTTACTTGCTTTACTGCTATAAAATATACACCGCTAAAAATAAATACAAAGATATAGTGGGACAAATGGCTAACGAAAAAGAAACAAAAACTGTAATTGAATCATAATATAACATATAGATCGTAATATGGTAAGATATTGATATATAGAACAATACTTAATATATATAATAATATATTATAGCTATATAGTAATATATATTAGATATATATAGATATATATATATTTATATTATATATACAAATATTATAGATATTATATATATTAATAATTATATATATATATAATAAATATATATAAATTATATAATATTATATATATAATATAATAATATATATAATAAATATATTAAATATATAGATTATATTATTATATATATATAATAAAATATATATAAACTATATATAGATATATATCATAATATATAATATTATATATCATATGATTTATTTATTATATAGTAGTGTATTATATAATAATAATATATATAAATATAATATATATATTTTATATATATATGTTATAATAGATATATAAGATATATAGTATATATATAATAACATAATTATATTATATATATATATATATATATATATAAATTATAAAATACTATAATATATAATAGTATAATAATTAAGTATATATTATATTATATAATATATAATGGTATCAATGGTGACCGTAAATTATTTTGGGCCCATGGCTAATGAAGCAAGCAGAGAAAACTGGGATGGAACTTATTTGGAGAATTGCGTAGAGAAACCAGTTAAATGTTTGGACATGTGAAGAATGAGGGATAAGGATAGATTGAGAGATAATGATGGATGGAGACCAGAAATAGGAATACCAGCAGAAGACCGAGATAGATATAATAGATTCGGTTTTTTGAGGCTTGACAACGTAGAGGCAAACGGATAAGAAGTAGAGGCGAAGGAACCGAACATATGAAGATATGACAATCTTTGAGAATAGATTCTATAGAGGAGTGCCGTGAACATGGCGACATTACCCTACAGAATGGGTTTACAGAATATAAAGCTATTATAGATATTAATAATAATATATATAAATATAATATATATTATATATATATATTATATAAATATATATATATATATATATCATATAATATATATAAGGCCGTACCGGTGGATAACGACGACATTAAAAATGAGATGGAAAAAGAAAGGAAAGATTTAGAAGAAAGGAAATAGAGAAAACAAGAAACAAGAGTTGCAAATAGTATGGTGATTAAGTTTGAGTCTGGTTGAGGAGATGTTCCTGAGAGAACATTTTTCAGACATGAAGAAACTTTTTATAAATAGTAATTACAAAATTTTTATAAAATATAAACCAAATTAAAATTAAAATTAATTTTATATAACGAAATCAAGAAGATTTAATCTTGATTCCTTTTGATATTACAAAGTTAATAAATAATTAATAGGGTTTCTACATATTTGAATTTTAATATTATTTATAAGATATAAAAGAATGAGATCAAATCTCTGGAGTCCGCTCGTATAAGTCAAGAAGGAATCGATCAAGCACCTAAATGCATTCGTACCTGCTTTAGAGCACTTCGCCAAACTCAGTCGAAATACCCATGTCGTCATGTCGGCGCTCTGAGGGGTACTCTCTTTCTTGGCCCGTACTCTGCCAGACAAGAAATTGTAGCACACCCTCTAGATTAGGGCTTGCCCTTGTGAATGTTGACTGTTAAAAATTATAATTTATATTATAAATATATATATTAATATATATAATATATACATATATTATATTATATATATAATATATAATATATATATATATATATATAATTATATATAATAGTATATATAATAGAATAATTATTTATAATATATATATAAGGTATAAGTTAAGCGCATATAGATATAATAAATAGGAAGTGATTAGTATAATATATATATATATATCATAAACCATTCATTTTAAACCTATCATCCTATTAAGGGGCTATATATATATAATATATATATATATATATATAAGTTAGATAGTAATATAATATTCTTACCATCCATACGTTTAGGGCAGCTTTCACGTGCCACTCCTCTACAATCTCTCCAAAATGCTATCTTCAATATTTCGTTCCTCCTCTACTCTATCTACCGTCTTGCTCTACGTTGTACAGCCTCACCAAAACCAATCCATCCATCTCTCCTCGATCTTCCTCTGTCTGCTATTCTCTGGGTCTACAATCCATCCTTTCTCTCAATCTCTTCCCCTTCCCTCATTCTTTACACATGTCCAAACCCATCTTAATGTTCTCTCTACGCTATTCCAAACAGCCACTCCCAGTCTCTCCTTACTCGACTCGCTCCTCATTTGTCTCCAGCCGATTAACTCCTCTAATGAGTCTAGAGTCTCATTTCGAGTTTCTTCCTGCTTATTTTTCATCGTATTCAAATCAAGATCAGTCTCGTCTACAACATTATCAGCTTCAGAATTCTGTTTAATAATTAATATATATTTTAACACTATGTTGGTAATCCCATTCTCTTTAGCAACGGGATATACATTCCCACATCTGTGAAATATCTCCCAATTCTACCCTTTCAACTCTCATCTTTCTTCCTTGCATCATTCAAAATACCACCCCAAATAACTTAAATCTATTCACTTGCTTAATCCTTATATCTTCTCTAGTTCACTACTTATCTACTTCCCTCTATCTTACAATCACCCATTATTTCGTTTCTCCTATTCTCATTCCCATTGACTCGAGTAACCTCATTCTCACCTTAATTCACAGCTCGCGCAGTCTGAGCACCTATGTTATCGCTACCGCATCTCGCCAATACCAAAGGTGTTCCTATACTTCCCTTAGCATATCGTTTAAGGGCAGATTTCCAGGCAAACAAAGAGCAATCAAGTGACATACACTTCCCTGTCTAAACACCGTTTTCACTTCAAACCACTTCCTCTTCCTGTTCCTCTAACCGTAATTATTGGATTTTCATACATACTTTAGATGGCGCAATCAGACTATCTGGATTAAGTATACAAATTTATAATAAGATATATATATATATATATATTAATATAGATATATATATATATAATATATATTATTAATATATAATATATAATTATATATATAATAGATATAGTATATAAAGTAGATAATTATATTAATAATATATTAAAATATATAATAGCTTTTTTAGAAATATAGTTATGGTTTATAAATATTATAGTAATTATATACTATATATTATAGATATATAGATAAGATATATATAAATAGTATAATATGTATATAATAGTATATATATATATATATATAGATAATATATATAAGTAGTAAAATTATATATATTATATAAATAAAATATATACTATATAATATATATAATAATAAGATAATAAAAAATATATAAGTAATAGTAATAAATATAGTATAATATAAAAATATATATAATATAAATATAGATATAATAGATATATATCTATAATATATAGAATATATAGTAATATAGAATATATATATAGTATAATAGAATAGATATTTTATATAATATATTATATTATACTATATATGTATAATATATATAGATATATATATATAATATATAGTATATAGTATTATATATATATAATATGTGATAGTATATAAAATAATAATAAATATACATATAATGTATATTCATATAAGGTTTCTATAATTTATTTTCTTAAGACAATAAATAAATTTCTAAATATATTGATAATATTATATTAATATTATATATATATATATATATATATTTATAAAGTATCATATAGTATATATTTAAATATTATTACAATATAATAAAGGTAATATATATATAATATATATATATATAATATAATATATATATATATATAATACGAGGATAGATATATAGATAATATTATAATTAGATATTTTTATAGTATAGATAGAATATAGTAAAATAAGATATAAATATAATAGTATAATAGATATGATATATATATATATTATATAAATAAGTAATATATAAATATAAATAAAATATAATTAAATATAAAGGTATAGTAATATAAGAATTATTTATAATCTAAATCTTATAAAGGAGTATATATATATATATATATAATAGTAATTAAGGAAGAAGAGTATATTAGGAATAATATACACAATATATTGTATAATATTATATAATAGTATATATTAAACTGCTATATAGATAAGAAAGATATAGCATAATTATACATAATTATATTATAATTATTATATATACGCTATTAATAAATATATATATTTTAATAAATATATATATATATATATATAAATATAATATAGTTACCATTAGTATATATATTTTATATTATAGTATTATATTATATATTAATGTAGTGATATATATATAATTATATATATGTATATATAATATATATAATTTATTATATATATAAATTATAGAGATGAGAGGGATGAGATGAGAGAGAAGAAAGAGAGGAAGAGAGAGAGAGAGAAGGGAGAGAGAGGATAGAGAGAAGAGAGAGGAGGCTGAAGAGAGAGAAGTTTAAAAATTCATTAAATGAGTATCGTTAAGGGGAGCACTTCATAGCAAACAAACCGTTCAACTATTCCTAAATCCGAAAAAATAAAGTTGTTTTTGAAATATCCTAAAGATCGTAAAATGAGTTTGAAAAACAAGACAAAAAGACAATGTGAGATATTGTATAAATATTACTGAAGACAAAGAATTTTTATTTTTAATTCCACAAAAAACTGCCATAAAATCTTTAAATTTTCAAGATATTTCAATTTTTTGCACTAAAAATTAAATTTAGGTGTAAAATTTTATTTTTATACGATTTGTGAAAATTGGGTTTTTAAAGAAAATTTTTACAGATCTCGAATTTAACTTCAAAATTTAACAGAGAAAGTCACCGTGGTTGACACCGACCTTCACTTTCTACCAAACATTATATATAACGTCAGTTGGTTTACATCGTTTATATAGCTTGGTACAAATTGAAAAAAAAAATCGGGGTTCGATTTTTTAATGAATTTTTCTTATCTTCATTAAGGAAGAAATTAATTAATTCCATTTTTGCAGAATAATGGGGAAAATTTCATTATTTTTCCATCAAATACTTTAGGATACTCATCACCGCTACATACATATCCCACACAAAGGTAATCTGCATATCAATTATATATCATATAATAAATATATTATGATATATATATAGTATTATATATATATATATTATTTATATATATATGTATGAAATAGTATTATATAATGGTGTTTAATAGATATATTATTAGATAATAAGTAGTATATAGTATAATATATTATATA
>JABUQX010110370.1:10000-14849 GCA_015478945.1 Trachelipus rathkii | reverse complement strand
TGTGAGGTCTCGTAAAGATAGACGTTTTCAGATGTTAAGGTGCCCAGGAAAACACGGTACGCACACTGACTGGGGCAGCAAAGATTGTAGATATAGAGGAAGGGGGGAATGATGAAAGAAGTGTGAACAGAAAAGAATATGTATGGATGGTAAGAAGATATGAGAGTAGAGATTGATTGAGAGTAGATAGAAGTGTATTTGATATATTCGTGCTGATATATAATGGCAGTATAGAGAAGATAGGCTTAAGAGTTATAATCAATGATAAAGTATTAAGCGGGTATATATTGAATTTTGTAAATAGAATTAAATAATATAAATTTATAAGAATGATATAGTAGTAGGATTAAAATATTTATTGACTTTAATTTATATTATTTTAAGTTGAGAAGCAGATATTTCACATTAAAATTCTTAACATTTTGCAAATTTATTTCGTACGTCTTTCACTTGTGTATCTAAATAGCGTGGAGCAAAATTTCACCCGTGATTTTCTCTTTTCCGCCCACCACTGTACAGCACAAGGCTGTGGAGCCTGGCTGGCTTAATATAATATTATATGAATTTTAAGACTAGTACACCCATAGCTAATTTTTTACTCTTAAGAACCAGTAAAGGAAAAGTATAGTTAATTCCGCTTTTCGCAAATGGAATTAATTATTAATAATGATTCTATAGCTTTCCAATTTTTCGATAACTTGTTAGAGAAATATTACAATTTATTTCCTTTAAAATAAAAATTAATAATCCAGTTGCAAGGTAATACTTAAAGGGTATATTAAAAATGACTAAAAATTAAGGTAGGAGCTACCTACCCTGCTTACCCTATGTATACTACCCTGATATATATATATATATATATATACTTATACATTATATTATATTATCCATAATATATTATATATATTATATATATATATATATTATATATATTATCTTATATATAATATAATAGTGCAATAATATACAAAATATATATTATTATATATATATAGGATATATATATATATAATATATATATATATATATAAATATATATAAAGTAAAAATAAGTATATATAAGCCCACCCTAATTCCTGAAAGAATAATGAAGGATAAAATCATTGAAATAATTAAAATTATAAATTATATTAATAATATTAGAATTATAAATATATATATAAATAATTATATATATATTTTTTACAGACAACTAAAACTGATCTTATCTTACTAATTTAAGTTAATATATAATTATATATATATAATATATATTACACTTTTTCTTATAAAAATGAACGTTATTTAAAATATTAAGGACCATACCTTTGTCGAAATAAGATTGACATTTACCCCATAATAAATTTTTAGCCGTGGTACATTTTTAGAAAATTATCCTGCTTATTTATGAGCCTCCCAAAGGAAAAAACCGGTCAACGCGTTTTTCGCCCGCGGATTATATTATGATTAATATATTAGTTATTATAGTAGTATAATATAAAATATTATAATATTATATTGATTTATTTATTGTATACTTTAGTATTGTATTTTTATATATTATATAACTATATATATTCATAAGTATATATATATATATATAATATGAATGGGAACAAATACTTTACGACAATAGATCTTGTCCTGTAATAGCAACTATTTCAGTTTTATTGAGATTGAATATTAAATTAGAAATTGACTATTCTCTCATTTGATTTCTTACCCTAATAAATTATATTTTGTGATCATGGATAAAGATAGGAATAGTTGTTAAATTTAAATCTAGCAGAAAAAGTCTAAAATGATTAAAAATATCTAATTTTAAATTTTAAGCTTTTTTCTAGCTAGATACTATTATTGGAAATTGTTTAAAAATTTTCAGTGTAATAATACAACTTAAAAAAATCCATGTAAAACTCTTTTTTTAACAAAGAATTGGTTAAATCTCTTCTTTATATGATTTCCCGAATGCTCTTTAAATGACTGAATTTCTGGATAATAGGACATAATCTTTTAAATGATAAGTGGAGTATAGGCAGACCCAAGCTCCTTTTGAGTTTACAAATTTTATCGGTTTTCTCTATCTTTTTCTGACTCCCTCCCTTCTATTTGTTGTCTAGACCTGAGACTCGGAATCTTCAGACTTAGGTAGCAGCTATCTCTCTTTCTCCAAAAGTCTTGGAGATATGGGGAAAAAAAATAAAACAATAGAAGGTATTACTTTGTTTCTTCTCTTTAGGTCATATTAGGCTATACCTTGTTTGTCTGTTCTCTTCGGTCTGCAGGTTTGGCACACTATGTTTAATGGACTCTCGTGTCACGGAAAGATAACCCTAGGTGCTCAAATCTTTATTAATACTACTTAGCGGATTAGGAATATTATAGCTATTGAATGGTTTCTCTTGCATAATTGAGGTTGGGGGTATGTACATTGACCTACGAAAAGGGTGTGGAAAGAGAGCCGCAGCATTAAAGGCATCGGGATATATAAAAAAATTTCATACTATACATTGTTAAAAATGATGTTATATATGATATGCAAATCAACTAATGTATGTATAATTTTAATAATGTTGGAAATTTTAAATTCAATCTTCAATTAAATAAATTAAATCAAATCTTATGCAACACCCGAATAAAGCTTTAAAATTCAATACTTTATCTTAGAACTTATTTCTGCTAGATTAAAATTTAACACTACTGGTTCTATCTATCAACATTATACACATTTATATTTTTAGGTTAAAAATAAATTTAGGTTCAAGAATAGTTTTTCCACTTGATTATTGATATTATATCTCTATACAGCTAGAGTATATAATAATATATACTATATATATATATATATATATATAACTATATACTAATTAATAATATAATAATATATAATAATATATAATATATATATAATATATATTATACTATATATTTATATAAATATTATATATTATGCGCGAAAACAACGTTGTCGTTTTCTGAGAGACTCATAAAATAGTCTATGTTATTTATAATTTTAAATGTTACGGCGTCATACATCATTTAATTTAGTACATTTCAAATTTAATTTTTTAAAGTTGACTTGGCGCCATTATAATTGTAACAAAGTACTGTCATTAATGTGTAATAATAAGTGTGTAATAATATAATATTATATATATATATATATTATATATATATATATATATATATATATATTATATATATATATATAGATATATATATATATATAGTAGTATATATATCGGACGTTCCTTTTGATTTGAGGATAGGTGGCCTAGTATAAAATATTTATATATATATAATATATATATATAGTAGTATATATTTATATTGATACATATCCTTTTAGTATAGTATTTATATTTAGTCTATATAATATTTATTTATAGTTATACTATATTATATATATATAAGTATATATATAGTATTTTAATATTATATATATATATATATATATATAACTTATAGATATTAAATTATATACTTATGCTCTATTTCTATATATATATATATATTATAATATATTATATATATATATATATATCAGCGACGCATACATAGGGTAAGCAGCTCCTAGTAGTTCCTACCCAATATTTTTGAGTCTTTTTAATATAATAATTTAAATAGTAAAGTAACTAAATTATTAATTTTATTTAAAAGTGAAAAAGAAAATAGATTTATAAATAAATCTATAGACAAAATAACGACTGTTTAGTAAAACAATTATAATAATAATTAAAATTCATTTGGAAATTTTCCTTCTACTGTTCTAGAGTAAAAAATTCTAAGCCTATGGTGTACTAGATCTCAAAATTTCAATAATATTATATTAAGCGAGCCAGGCATCACCACCTTGCTGTAACGAGGCGAAAAGATACGAAAAATTTCTACGGGTTACGCAAATTCTTCGCTGCCCAATCCGTGCTCTGTTCCGTCTGTGAAAAACTACGAATACATTTGCATACAGCGTAAAGGAATTTTGAATCTCTCTCTCACTATATAAATATATATATATATATATATAATATATATATATTATATATATATATAAATATATATATATATTATATAATATATAAATATATATAATATAATATATATTATATATATATATATTATATATATATAATATATACATATATTATATATATATATGTAATATATATATATTAAACCACATTAAAATTATATAATAAAAAAAAATGTTCTGTGCAAAAATCAATGTGCTACGTTTCATCGCCCACAATTTTAAACGATTTTAAGAATAGAAACATGAGACGAGAGACGAGCGAGCGAGGCGCTTATATATATATACCTTATTGTTAGTAATATACAGCGTCCAATTTTTCAAGCTGAGTGGGAGTCAAGAGTTCAGATTTTATGCTGAATCTGAATCAAGAGTCCAAATCAAAGTTACTGCAAATTCCATTTTAATAAAAATATAATAAATTATTGTTTCAGATATTTTTTTGTATACATAATAATAATAAGGATTACCTAGTTTATAAACAAGGCCCACACCTAGCACCTAGGGATGTACCGATAGTATCGGATAGTATATTATATATATATATATATATATATATATATATATATATATATATATATATAATATATTATCTTTGAATATACAATATATATATATAAAATATAATTTATATATATATATATATATATATATATTTATAGCATGTATATATATATATATATATATATTTCAATGTAACCTAACCTACCTAATCTAATTAACCTAACCTAACGAAACCTCACCTAATCAAATTTAAAATTAAGGATATATCTTACCTCGCGCAAGTTACTATTGAATGCAATACACCTGTCTTTAGAAATATTTAATTCCTTTTTACATAAT
>JABUQX010110370.1:2500-5000 GCA_015478945.1 Trachelipus rathkii | reverse complement strand
AAATCTAAAAAGAATTGTTTTTTTTTTGTTTTTGTGCTCCACCATAGGCTTTTGAAAATGAGAAAGCTTAAGCAATATTAGAGACGTCATGATAATAATAAATCGTCAAAAAATTGGAAAATTATTTTTAATGTGTCATAAATACAATAAAATAAAAACCTTTTAAAAAAAAAAAAAAATAAAAATAAAAAATACATCTATTTCCTTTATTTTAGAGCTTCACCAATCTATATATTTATTTAATATAATATATATATATTATATATATATTATAATATATATATAATATATATATATATATATATTATATAGTATATATATAGATATATTATAATATATAAATATATATATATATATATATTAATAAATATAATATTATAATATATATATATATATATAGAGTGGCGAAGCGTCCAGTCATCTATTGATGCGGAGAAGATTGATCAAATGAAATAATTAATTTCTTTCAATTTTCTTTTTCAAATTTATTTCACAACTAGAAATTGCACTAAAACAGAGCACCAAAATATTTTTCTGGAAAAATCTAATATATTATATATATATATATATATATACTATATATAATATATATATAGTATATATATATATATATGCGCTTGAAAAAAGCGGATCAATTACAATGAATTAATATTAATATAACATGGCCCAGGTAATCTGTAAATTTGTAGGATCAATTGCGAGCACAATCATTATTATTATATAATGTTCACCAATCAAATTGCGCCAAAAATGTATAGTGATCTAACATGGTTAGCTCATCTATAGATTTGTCGCTGAAGAACTATTTGAGCGAATTTGTTTCTTATATTAAAGCATAAGTACTTTAAAATTTCGTTCAAACTTCGGACTTCTGAAATATAGTAAATTATTAAAGAATTTATAAATTCAAAAATTATTATTATTAGAATCAGTGAAATATAATAATAAATTTTCACTCTTTTTACAAAAATAAGTCAATTAAGTCCTTACTTTATTAAAATAGGAGTTATTTTGTAGAGGACGAAAATATACATGATACCAAACTTCAAAATATTGGCAAAAAATTCGTTTCCCTTAAAAGATTAGGTATAAAATGGCAGCATTACTTTGAAAAATTTAAACCTAAATAATAATTATATTATTATTATCCTGACTATTGTAGGTATTTTTAATATTTCTATTATTATTGAAATTATTACCCAATTAAAAATTGAGTTTTATTTTTGCTTTTTACCTTTATCTCTAAAATCTTTTCCAAATTCTAATTTAAAAAAAAAACTATTTCGGCCACTCTCTCTCTCCTCTCTCATCTCTCTCTATACTATATATATATATATATATATATATATATATATATATATTATATATATATATATATATATATATATATATATAATTATATATATATATATATATATTATAATATTATATATATATATATTATATATATATAATTATATATATAACTTTTGATAAGGTCCCCACATAAGGCTGATGAAGAAGTTACTTCAATGTGGTATAGGTGAAGGTGGTACATTTTTTTTTTTTAGTTTTCACCACCACTCACGGGCAGAGCCCTATTCAGGGAGGGTGTGTTGCACGCCAAAAGTTTCATCCGCTAGCGCAAATTACGCAGATGAGAACATACGCAGGCTTTAAAGTGAGTGAGATTAAATTCAGCAGGGAAACACAGAAGATGGTAAAGAGAAATTAGTATTGAGTAGTAGTTATTAGTATTAGTATTGATCTAGTTATGAGACATTAGAAGAATATAGTTGAACGAGGGGGCGGCGTAGGAGGGTATAGTATTGTATTGAGCTAATAATGAGACATAGGAATATTATTAGCTGAAACGAGGGGCGGGGTCAGCACGTAAGCACATCCCTTCAAAACTCGGGGAGGGAATGCCATCCGGGCCACCGCCTTCCTAACGTTCATAGATCTCAGGAGCCCGTGTTTACCCGACAAATGTTATCACAGGTAAAGACATAGGACACCTGAGAGGAGAAGGAGGAGAATGAGGAATGCCACAAGGTTGAGGTTAGGGAAAAATAGGAGGCCGAAGAGATTGACCTTTTTCAGTTGGAGAGTTAGCAACAGAGCCATCAGATCGGATAAGAGGAGGAAAGACAGAATTTACAGAAATTGCTTAGAGATTGTTTTTGGCAAGAGGCCAGAAGATTTGTCAGTGGAGATCCAAGGAGGTTAGCGCACTTTCGTTTGATGAAGCCCACTTTGCTCGTCGAAGAGTATCCCTGCAACGATTTCTAGCTGGAGTGAAAATTAGCGAGAGTGATAGGAGAAACGAGAATTTTTCCACTCCCGATACGCGCTGTCTCTAGCCGAAATGGCCAGAGAACAAGCCACGATACGAACTATGGATTATGAGGGAGAGAAAGATTAGTCAAGAAGGATGAACCTGCTCATCCCGTCAATTGATTACAGCTCCCACCTGTAGTGCAGAAGCCGAAGCCGTCGATCAGATCAAAGCAGTCATCCA
>JABUQX010110369.1:35000-37500 GCA_015478945.1 Trachelipus rathkii | reverse complement strand
TCAAAATCTATCAGCATCAATCCTATAAAACGAGGTAATAAAATCATTTCATTGGGATCGAATGGAAATATAGTCTTCAGGGATACGTTTTTATTTACACAATGTGCATTGAAAAGCATGCTTAAATGAATGGGTGTCAGTAAAAAGGACAATTCCAAGGTTTTTAGTATACATTTATTAATGAAGAAACCTTGAATTATAAAGGCCCTATTCCAGATAAGAAATTCTTTGAGGTAAAAAAAATGTCAGCTAATGAAAAACAAGAATTTGAAGAATACTACAATAGTATTCAAAATAAAGAATGCGATATTTTTGAAGAATGTGAAAAGTATTGTGCTCAAGATGTTAATATGCTAAGAAAATGTTTTGAAAAGTTCAGGGATAGTTTCATTAAAGCATTCGATATAGATTGTCTTGCTAATTGTTCCACGATCGCATCCTTATGTTTCACAATCTACAAAAACGTGTTTATGTCTGAGGAGAAAATTACTATTCTAGGCAGAGAGAATCCAAAACCTTTCACCTATGAGCTATTCGCTGGCTTATTTATCTGGAAAAATTACACAATATAAGCATAAGGCATGCTCGTAACGGGGGCGAGAAAGGATTCAAAATTAAAAATAAATGGCTCTACCCTGATGGGTTCGGATATGTGAATGGTGTGAAAACTGCTTAAAGACTGTAATAAAGGAAAAGGTACGCTCCATGACGTATCGGCTGTAGACCGTTACACTCTCACCATGAAACAAGAAAACATGTATAAAGAAAATGGATTTAATGTCATACGCATATGGGAATGTGAATGGAAGGAAAAAAAGAAAAAAATAATTCAAGATCCTGACCATATTGATGAAAACATAAGCATTAATAACTATATTCAACGTCTTAGTAATGATGTTGTTAACAACAGACTCATAATAGACAATTCATTGTTTGGTGGTCGTACTGAGCCCTTCTTTCATTACTATCCTCCAACTATAGGACAGAAGATCATGTATTTAGACTATACATCACTTTATCCTTATGTACATAAACGAATGAAGTATCCTTAAGCCCCCCTTGAAAAACTAATAGGTGATAAAGTACCTGACATTGAATCATTTAGGAATGGACTCAATGAAGAATATTTTTGTGTCGCGTACATTAAGATTCTTCCTCCACAAGACTTATACATCCCTGTCCTCGCTGAACGAACCAAAAATAAACTAATGTTTCCACTCTGTGCAAGATGTGTTGAGGATAAATGTGAGAAATGCATTCATGACGAGAATGAACGTGCAATTGAAGGTATGTACACAACACCTGAAATTCAACTGGCTATAGAGATGGGGTACAAAATACTCAAAGTATTTGAAGTTTGGTCGTTTAATGAAGAGTTTTTACTTGAAGGATATGTGAACCACTTCTTGAAAATAAAAACAGAGGCGTCAGGACTCCCAAATAACATTCACGAAGAAGATCCTGATTTGCAGGAAAAACTTAAAGAGTTTGTCCGTCTTTTTAAAGAAAATGAAGGTTTCGAACTTGATATTAACAAAATCAAGAAAAACCCTGGAATGCGTTTCATTGCAAAATTAGGCCTCAATTTTTTGGGGGAAAATATGCACAAAATACACCAACAAGAGAAGATACAGTATGTACTAGTGATGAGCAAGTATGAGAACTAATCCACCAGTGCAATATTGAAGTCCCTAGCGTTTTTCCAATAGGTAGTAAAAATATTGTCACAGTTTCAAAAATGCACTAGCCGAACGATCGTCAGCTGTAACAAACATTCCTATCGCATCATTTACGACTGCATATGCCCGTATAAAATTATACGAGCTACCTAATAAAGTCAAACAAAGAGCATTGAACTGTGATACAGATTCTTGTATTTTTGTTGCTGGAGAAAACGACGAATATCCTGAAACAGAAAACTTCTTAGGTGAACTAACAGATGAAATAGCAGATTATGGCTCTGGGGCTTACGGGGATTCCTTTGTATGTACTGGACCAAAGTCCTATGCTGTAAGAATAAGAACTGTAGATAGAAATATAAAATATATTGTAAAAGCCAAAAGCCTTACAATTAACAAAGATACAAAAGATACTATTAATTTTAAAAATTGTTAAAGTTGACGACTGTTCCCTACTCTGAAAACCGTGTAGGTCACGATGAGTCATTGTATGATGATATCAAAAACCATGCTGTTACAATGAAGACAATGAACGAAATACAACTAAATGATAAAAATGATGACGTATGTGGTGAACTGCCTCATAAATCTGCTGCTAAAATAGATGAGTCACAGAGTTATATTGCTAATCTACACATTAGTAGCAGAGGTGGTTTATGTTACAGTGTTCGCGTCGTACAGCATCATATGGTCATAAAGGTACATTAATTCCCATTTAATATATAGTATATTTATATATTAAATATAATATAATAGATATATGATATATATATATATATATATATATTATATACTATATATTATATATATATATATATATA
>JABUQX010110369.1:27500-30000 GCA_015478945.1 Trachelipus rathkii | reverse complement strand
TTTTTCTAAATTATATTCTTAGTTCAGGATTTGAACTATTACACTTTACTATGATATTTTATTCAAAGAATTTATTTTTTGTTATGTTTATCCAAAATATGACTTGAAGCAATAGATTAATAGATCAATAGATCAATAGATCAATAGATCATGGATGAGGGGATGGAGGGGGATGGTTTGATTTACTGATTTACTGATTTTTAGTGCTTTAGGGTTTGTAAAATGCAGAATATTTCACGTTATAAACATAAAATGAAATATGATTTTAGTAAAAACAAATTGCTTTAAATAAATAAATAAAAGTTTTTAAAAAATATGTGAACAGGTTACGTATTGAATGTAATTTTAGTTACTTTACTGTTGTTAATTAAGTATGGAACTTTCTTAATGTTAGCAGTTTATACGTGCGTAAGGTTTGTTGTTGTATATTATATTCTTAGTCCAGGATATGAACTATTACACTTTACTATGGTATTTTATTCAAAGAGTTTTTTTTGCTATGTTTATCAAAAATATTACTTGAAGCAATAGATCAATAGATCAATAGATCAATAGAACAATAGATCAATAGATCATGGATGGGTTGGAGGGAGGTGATGGTTTGATTTACTGATTTACTGGTTTACTGCTTTAGGGTCTGTAAAATGCAAATTTTTTTACGTTATAAATATAAAATGAATACTTTTTTAGTAAAAAACAAAATACTTTAAACAAATAAAATAAAAATAAATAAAAGTTTTTAAAAAATATGTGAATAGCTTACGTTTTGAATGTAATGTTAGTTACTTTACTGTTGTGAAGTATGAAACTTTGTTAATGTTAGCAATTTATGCGTGCGTAAGGTTTGTTGTTGTTTATTATATTCTTAGCCTAGGATATGAACTATCACATTTTACAATAATATTTTATTCAAAGAACTTATTTTTATATGTTTATACAAAATATGACTTGAATCAATAGATCAATAGATCAAAAGATTAATGGATGGTGGGAGGGAGGTTATTTACTGATTTTACTGCTTTAGGGTCTGTAAATCAAGAAAATCCCATACTGTAAACATAAAAAATGGCGTACCATTTCTCGTAAAAAAAATGTTTTAAACAAATAAAATAAAATTAAATAAAAGATTTTAAAAAAATATTTTTAAAAAAATAAAATTAAAATTATTTTTGCAAAATAAATAAAAATTTTAAAGTAAATAATTTAATAAATAAATAAAAAAAAGTTTTAAAACAAAATAATTTTTTTTAAATAAATGAAAAATTTAATGTTAAAAATGAAATAAAATTAAAAATAAATGAAAAGTTTTAAAATAACATTTTTAAATAAATGAAAAAATTAAAATTAAAAATAAAATAAAATTAAAAATAATTGAAAAGTTTTAAAGTAACATTTTCAAATAAATGAAAAAATTAAAATAAATAAAATTTGAAAATAAATAAATAATTAAAATAAACAAAAATTAAACAGAAAGTATAAATTTAAACTGAAACTTATAAAATAAAAATAAAATATTCATGTTTCAACATAGGAAAAATTATATTAGTTGACGTTTATAAAAACAAATGAGATTGGAAAAAGAAAATGGCAGTCTTCAATCCTTAGAAAATGTGTTATCTTTGTAATATGCAATACAAATAACAGCTTGTACATGTGTGAACATAATCAATCATGTGAAGAGTAAGTCTGTATTAAGAAAGATAGAGATATACATTATAATTAATAACCACTTTGTGCTAAGATTCATATATATATTTTCCGACATATGATGATCGTCTTAATACGATTGGGAAATCTTTGGTTAATTTATAGTCTGAGAGATTTATAATTTGATCTGTGGACGAGCTTGAAACCCAGAGGCTATTATAGTAGATTTTGTTGAATTTCATCTCTAATGTTCTAGGTTTACCAGTCATATGCAGCTGCTCATTTATCGATCTGGCATATCGTTTAGGCTCACCGTTAGGTCTATCATTTGTATAAACATGAAAGATGCAGCTGTTCATTTATTGATCTGGCATACCCTTAGGTTTTGAGCTTTTTCTATGTTAAGACCGAAAGCATTCTTCAGTTGTACGTTCGACTTTGCACTGTGAAGATGGTTTCCAAGTTCTTAAAACGATATTGTGTCATGGAATATATTCCATGACACAATATCGTTTTAATTTTTTCATTTATTTAAAAATATTATTTTAAAACATTTCATTTAAATATTTATTCATTTAACATTAAATTTTTCATTTATTTAAAAAAATTTATTTTGTTTTAAAACTTTTTTTTATTTATTTATTAAATTATTTACTTTAAAATTTTTAATTATTTTGCAAAAAAAATTTTAATTTTATTTTTTTAAAAATATTTTTTTAAAATCTTTTATTTAATTTTATATTTATTTGTTTTAAAACATTTTTTTACGGAAATCTTATTCATTTTATGTGTACAGAATAAAAATTTGCATTTACAGACCCTTAAAGCAAGTAAATCAGTAAATCAACCATCC
>JABUQX010110369.1:0-22500 GCA_015478945.1 Trachelipus rathkii | reverse complement strand
GCCTAATTTTGCAATGAAACGCATTCCAGGGTTTTTCTTGATTTTGTTAATATCAAGTTCGAAACCTTCATTTTCTTTAAAAAGACGGACAAACTCTTTAAGTTTTTCCTGCAAATCAGGATCTTCTTCGTGAATGTTATTTGGGAGTCCTGACGCCTCTGTTTTTATTTTCAAGAAGTGGTTCACATATCCTTCAAGTAAAAACTCTTCATTAAACGACCAAACTTCAAATATTTTAAGTATTTCGTATCACATCTCAATAGCCAGTTGAATTTTAGGCATTGTGTATACACCTTCCATTGCACGTTCATTCTCGTCATGATTGCATTTCGCACAATTATCCTCAACACATTTTACACAGAGTGGAAATATTAGTTTAATCTTATTTCGTTCAGCGAGGATAGGGATGTATAAGTCTTGTGGAGGAAGAATCTTAATGTACGCAACACCAAAATATTTGTCATTGAATCCGTTCTTAAATGATTCAATGTCAGGTGCTTTATCACCAATTAGTTTTTCAGTGGGCCCACAAGGATACTTCATTCGTTTCTGTACATAAGAATATAATTATGTAAAGTATAAATACATGATCTTCTACCCTTCAGTTGGTGGATAGTAATGCACGAAAAGGTTATGTACGACCTCATAACAATGAATTGTCTATTATTAGTCTGTTGTTAACATCATCATTACTAAGACGTTGAATATAGTTATTAATGCTTATGTTTTCATCAATATGATCAGGATCTTAAATAACGTGGGTCTTTTGTTCCTTCCATTCACATTCCATATACGTACGACATTAAAACCATTTTTTTATACATGTTTTCTTGTTTCATTGTGAGAGTTTAACGGTCTACAGCCGATATGTCATGGAGCGTACCTTTACTTTTATTGCAGTCTTTATGTCTATGCCATGCACAGCCATAATATAGGAAAGCAGTTTTCATGCCGTTCAAATATCCGAACCCGTCAGGGTTGAGCCATTTGTTCTTTATTTTGAACCCTTTCTCTCCACCGTTACGAGCATGCCTTATATTTATATTGTGCCATTTTTCCTGGTAATAGCTTTATAGGTGAACGGATTATTGTTCTCTTGGCCTTGAATAGTAATTTTTTCCTCAGGCATAAATACGTTTTTATAAATAGAGAAACATACGGATATGATCGTGGAATAATTATCAAGACAATCTATATCGAATGATTAAATGAAACTATCCCTGAACTTTTCAAAACATTTTCTTCTATTTTAACATTTTTCGCACAGTACCTTTCACATTCTTCAAAAATATTATATTCTTTATCTATAAATTTATTATAGTATTCTTCAAATTCTTGTTTTTCATTAGCTGACATTTTTTTTACCTAAAAAAATTTCTTATCTGGAATAGGGCCTTTATAATTCAAGGTTTCTTCATTAATAAATGTATACTAAAAACCTTGGAATTGTCCTTTTTACTGACACCCATTCATTTAAGCATGCTTTTCAATGCACATTGTGTAAATAAAAACGTATCCCTGAAGACTATATTTCCATTCGATCCCAATGAAATGATTTATTACCTGGTTTTATAGGATTGATGCTGATAGATTTTGAACTTGGATGTGTTAGTAATGCAACGTATATGAACTGATGATCAAATTTACCTTCATTATGTGCTGTCACAAAAACTTTTTATTTTAATCTTTTACTTGAAAAGTTCATTAGAAAATCAATGAAATTTTCTATAGGTCCTTTTTCAGCTTCTAATATAAATGTTTTTGTTCCTGAACCACAATGGGAGCATATATTTTCACCCTCCTTATCGGTATATTAGTCACATATCATCTGGCATGTCAATAAATAAGGAATCAAATTTATTATTCTTCTTCCTTTATCGTTATAACCTTTATCTTCCTGATAGGTCTCGATATCATAGTAACATGTATAAACCTCTGGATCAGTATCTTTCTTATTTTTAGCATTCTTCTTTTTATTTTTATTTTTATTTATGTAACATATATGGTATTCTTCTTCTTTAGGTTAGTATGATGTACTGCATGTTTTGCAATAAGCTTTTGTACAATCATATTTGTACACCCCATTTTTTTACAGATCGCCACCACTCACGGGCTGGGCCCTTCTCAAGGAGGGGGCGGAAAATAAAACATTGAAAAAACCCACCCAATACCCAGTCTAACACAAAGTTCTCAGGTGAGCGCAGACGTGGGCTTTAAAGAGAGGAAGATTGAATATAGTTGGAAAAATAGAAGAAGGCAAGGAGTTCCACAGAACAGAAGTAGCTGGAAAGAAAGGGGCACCACAACGAACAAGTCTGGGGTTCGCAATACTCACGCAGAATTCCTGCGAGAGCAAGGCACCCCTTGTGCTGTGAGGGTGACGCAAGGGAAGAGGAATGCGAGAGGTCAACTCCCCCGAGCATTTGCCGACGTAGTACCTATAAAAAAGGGATAGAACGCCAACGTTACATCGCAGATATAGGGGAACATTGCGATTCATCTTTATTTGTGTCAGACTTAGAAAATAAATTTTTATTTTCTTACACGTATTATCTTGGTGTTTTTTATAGCAATCAGAATTATAAAATTCTCGATTACAGTCTGGATATTTATGGAATATACCATCGTGGTCGAATGACCCTCGGCATGTATCATCTAGGCACTGTCTACATCCATAATGTTCAAAATCTAATTTATGTGCGATATTATTACTATTGAAGGTGTAACAATAAGTGCAAAAGATCCCATTCCTATATGCTCTGTGTTTTATGGTATTCTCATAACATAGTTTTAACTTATCTTCTGTTATAGCATAGTAATGATCAGCCACACCATGACCGATAATGTATAAAGGGTCGTTTCTGTTCTCGCTAGATGGATTTTAAAGTATTTTTACTCCGTTACGTTCAGGACTAGACATGACTATTTCGATATACTTGATTTTCTCAAACTCAGTGCCTATGAAAGAATCTGTATATTCCATACCACATTCTGCAGCTTTCTCAATTGTATATGAATGAATACCTCTAGACTCTACACACTCTCGTGTTATTTTCTTTGAAAGCACACCCTACAGGGCCTCTCGGCCAAACAGAACCGTTTCGAAGATGGACTTTACTAATGTAAGATGTTTGAAACACATTGTGGTGTCAAATAATCTTTGCTCGATGTCTTTACCTTTGCCTTTAGCTATCATAAAGACAGTAGTTACTACTTTGAATTTTAAGAAGTTCGCTTTATCTCCCGATTGGAAGGAAGCTTCCAGTCTTCTCATCATCTCTTTCACGGCTTTATTGTAGGATATGTCCCTAAAACTGATGATTGAGCTTCACCGAACATGAAAATGATGCCTACTCTCATACTTGAGCTATCAATATTCCAAGTGCTTGTATACAGCCCGTCACAACTTCGTTTAAATAACCATTTTCGATATGCTTTCAAGATCTGCTGTCCCTTGGAAGAGTTATTGTCAATAACCTTTACTTCACATGTATGACGTTCCATTGACTTTTTAAGTTTCTCTACATGAGACATTGTGTTATGCGACACTAGTTTCACGTTCTTATTAGAGCATTCTTATGGATGATTAACCTGGAATAGAAAAAATCGTTTAAGCATATGACTTCGAGATATTTAAACTGTAAGTAATAAGAACCAATGTAATAAATAATATACTATATATATATATAATATTATATATATATATTATATATATTATAGTATATCTATATATTATATTAATAGTATATAGTTCTAAATTATATGTATATATATTATATAATATATACTATTATATATATATATATATTATATATATAATATATATAATAATATATATATATATATTATATATTATTATATATATAATATTAATTATATATTATAAATATATATATTATTCTTATATATATAGATTATATAATATTAATATATTTATTAATTAATTATTTTATATATATATATATTATAATATATCTATATGTTAATGTATATATTACGGCTATCATTAATAGTATATAGTATAGTTATTATATATACTATATTATATATATATATATAATATAGATATATATATATAAATTATTTTTAATAATCATATATAATATTATATATAATATAATGATATTTTATATCTTTATTAGATAAATTATAGAATGAAACATACATACATATATAATTACATATATTTAATATTATAGTATTCAAAGTTTAATCCGATTTAGAATCTAATAACATTATTACTTACGAATCCAACTACTCATTCATCGTCGTTTTAATTCATTCTCTATGTACTTACTTTTCTTTAAGTGCATTATTAATGTAATATAATTTTAAAGTAGATTATACAGTAAATGCCAAAAAAAAACTATGAAGATTGTTTATAATTAACAAATAATTTACTTACAATGTACAGCAGGTATTAACTTCTGAAAAATTATGCATGAGCCAAAATATAAACAATCTCAAGTTAATGCAGAAATCATTATGGTTTTATTTACGTAGGTATGTAACCTAAGAGCTCAAAGAACCTCCTATCAAAACATTTCTGGAACTTCATATATGCACCATCTCAAGTAATTTGGAAAGTATTGACAGATACATCCTTTACATTGCTATGTTGTCAATTCGTGACAGTGTTGCCAGGGTACAAGATTACATGTGATGCTGACCCAAATTATACAGCTGTTGCACTAATAGCACATTTACAGATCATTGTATGCAATTGACAGAGTTTGTTTAATTATTTCACTAAACTAGATGAATAATTACTAATATATATATAATATATATATATATTATATATACTATATTAAAATCTATATATGATATAAAATATAATAATAATATATATATTATATATATATATAATATAATAATAAACAATAGGTATATATATAATATATATTATATACTATATATATAATATTTTATTTATATATTTTATTATATATATTATATAATATTATACAATTTCTTTTTTTGACAATACATCGTGCTATGAAAATGCATTTTACATTACTTTAATATGTGTTATTTTTTTTAGAGAGAAGAGGCGGGGCTATACTGTCTATAAGCGAGTTAGATATCAACTTATTGCGCAAGGTGTTAGTTTAATACGTATTTAAAAGTCTCTCGTGAGATTATGCTAAAGTGAAGCATTATTAAAGTTTTTAAGTAATATTCTATCTCTAAAAGGATGTGATTATAATTAAAATAATAATAATAATGTAATAATAATAATAATAATAATACTTAATAATAATAAGAATAATCATAATAAATAAATAATAATAATAATGATATATAATAATAATAGATAATAACTAATAATAATAATAATAAAATATAATTAATTAATATAATAATAATAATAATAATAATAATAATAATAATAAATAATCATAATAATATAAACATAATTGCATGTTCCAAAGACAATGTTTTATACTTACGTAAAAGCAAGTATAAAACAGAGAAAGCAGTAAAGCGATAACAACAAGAAGCATGTTAATCCATCTAATGCTAAGGGCAATTTGCTCTAGTGATATTAGTTGTTTTACTGCTTTAGGGTCTGTTAAAGTACAATGTTTTTAAATGTAAAATCTATACATAAAATTAGTTAAAAGAAAATGTTTTATCAAACAAAACCATAATGTGTATCTTGCATTGCAATTTTTTAAAACAATAAATAAAAAGTATTGAACGTAATTTATGAAAAGTAATAAAACTATTGAACTATTTTTTGAAGCCTTTAAATAAATTAAATGAAATGATAATTTTATCTTAATTAAAAACATAAGAATTGTTTTTTATAAATTATGTTATATTATTCACGAAAGAATTATAGACATAAAGTAAAAATACAAAAGGAAGAACTTCAATGATTATTAACATATTAAGTTTGAGATGTATGATAAAAGATAAGTTAGACTGTTGCACATTAAAACAAATCGAGTGGCAGAGATTTGGTTGCCATTGTTGCAACAGTCTGAACGGCTAACTCATTGCCACATATTGAACGCACATACCTCGATTGTGCAAATATTGGTTTACCTTATGATGGTAATGACTTAGCAGTATCACTTATGATTCTCTAATACTTATCGTTTACCACTATATTTATGTAAATATAGAAGCGTTCCGTGAGAGCATAAGTCCATGTACTTAATAACTTTTAGGTCCTTTTTAAATGAGTCGAATTTAATAAAAATCAATTACAATTGCTATGACCTCTTTTAATCAAAATTTCTTCACAAACCTTTTAGTAAAAACAACAAAATGTTTAATACCAAACACTCTAGTGCTTTCTTCTGTTCATGCAATTTTTTAGAAAAACTATATAAATAAGTATCACATTGACAAAGAATCTTGAAAGAAAAAATCATGAGTTATTGTCTTCTATTCTCCTTCTGCTCGGACAACGCAACTCTTTCCTTTATATTTCTAATTGCTTATTTGTTAATCTTGCACTTGGTTATCTTACTACCTTTCTACCTTCCTCCTCCTTCAGTATGGGATTGAACTAGAATAAACGTAATTAATACAGATGTGAACGATTACTTGAATAAAACTATTACTAAGATCCAGAAAAAAATAACCGACCCTAGAACGTAGATTGTTTAAGAATAAAAAATAAGATGATGTTACAAAACTAAACAGAAATTGTCTCACAAAATTTTAAAGCGACAATATTAATATAATGAACAACCATCCTACTGCCGAACCTCCCTTCTAAAGTGTAAATATTTTAAACTAGTAAATAATATCACCATCACAATGATTCATCCTAATGACGTAATAGGAACAAGCAAAGTAGTAAAAATATATTATAAATGCCTATTAATATAAATAATAATATAGCATATCTAGTATACCTCTATCAATTTCAAATTTAAAACGTTCTTATTCTAATATTAACATATATTAATATATTACTAATAGATATCAAGTTTAACTGGTAAGTGAAGTAACTTTTTAATTATATAAACATGCTAAAGTGGATTAGTAATTAAGATGATTATTAAAATATACTATACGAACTATATATATATCATAAGTATATAGATACTTAAGATATAGTACTATAAATATTATAATACTATTATATATATAGACAACATATACTAATAATATAGATACTATAATAATCAGCTTGCAGTACCTTTTTCAAAGTACACAGTACCATACAGAATTGTCAAGTGACAAAGTAAACTCTACAATTTTGTTTATAGACACCGGCCACCAGTACATGGCGATCAAGTACATTACCTTTATGCAAAACTTGCACCAACCATATCTATTATATATAATACTATTATATACATATATAGTATATAACCGGATATATATTATAATAGTATATATATATCTAATACTATATATTATATATACATATATATATTTACTTGTCAACCACCACTCAACGCGGCCAAGAACCCTATTCAGGGAGAAGGGGACAGTGTTTGCCACGCCTCAAGAAGCGTACAACCACTAACCAGTAAACTATCACGCAGCATAGATAGCCAGACGCAGACCTTTGAAGTGTGGGAGATATAAAATTGCAGGGACACAGATATGGAAGAAAGAATATCCACAGAACAGAAATGTGCCAGGATAAGAAGGAAGCCCGCGACAACCTAGCCCTGAGCAGTTACCTACCATCAACACAAAACTCATTGCAGATCACAGCACCCCTAGTTCTACGGGGGCGACGAAAGGTGGAAGTACGCGAGTGATAAGCTCCCTCGAAGAACCTGCCGCTGCGGATTACCTATAACCAAAGAATAAAGCCACCAACATACGCGCCGCAAAAGATAGCAGGGTCAAGGGAACTGGAAGTACAGGAACAGTTTATAAGCCTTTGGCCTTTACCCGACCCTATACAAAAGCCGGTGAAACCAGAGCCCCCGATATGAACACAGTACTCCATACAAGGGGAGATAAAGGGCGGAATGAGGCCCTTGTATGACTGAGCAATGCAGAAGAGGGAATAAAAAGTCTTGCAGCTAAACAGACTCTCAAGTTCTTTTTCGATGGCCAACCCTAGCAAGACATGTGATGTTTGAGGTTTCCAAAGATAAAAAATTCTTTCTTTGTTTATTAAGCGAGGCATGTTAATATTTGTCAACAGATAGGTCCATTAAATACAAAAGAAGAGAAAGTATAAGACAGTGTTTAAGAAGGGAGTTTGTACAAGTGATTATTTAGAAAGAATTGAATTTACACAATAAGTTCGACGACCCCACACCGGAAATTCTTATCCAGATCAGCAGAAAATAAGAATCGGACAAATTAAGACAAGGCAACAATATCTTAGAATGTAAAGCAAGGAGACAGACTTGAAAATGAGTTGACAGATATATAAGTAGATGAGTCATCGGCATATAGTGAATAGAGTTAGATGTGCAGGTGAAGAAGTATCATTATGAAACAGTAGAAATAAAGTCGTAGAGAATAGGACAGACCCTGAAGAAACCCCACGATTGACAAAAAGATAAGAAGATCGACCCCGATCAACCAGCCGAAATATTAGCGATTGATAAGAAAACTAACTTAAGTAATCAAGAGAGGAGAAACCCGAAAGGACGGGACTCTGCGAGAGCGATAGACGCGTGCCATAACCGTACAAATGCTTTGAGATATGTTCAAGCCCAACCACGCAAAATTCTCCCCGTATTTCACTAAGGACGGAAAATCAATAAAATCAGGAAGATAGGAAAAGTCATTCGCCAGTAGACCTCGAAGCGCGAAAGCACTACTGGCATTTGATAAAAGATATGAGATTCCAGATGATCTAAAGAAGTGAGAGTTAGAGAGTTTCAAAGATCTTAGAATAGAATAAAAGTAAAGAGCCTACTAGGGCCGATTGTTAGGAAGGAACGAGGGCTTCCTTTTTTATCGACATAGGTAACATGTTGCTTGCTTCCAACACCTGAGGGAAAGTGGGCTAGTAATGAAGATCATACAGAGATATAGTTTACGAGGGCGGGATAGCACGGAGAGCACATTCCTCAAAACTCGAGGAGAAATCCATTCCGTATCTCACCGCCTTAACCTACTATCGTAGATATTCAGCGGCCCATAGCACCCGATCGAATAGTAATCAAGGCCAAAGCATAGGGACACGCGAGAGGAGAAGAGGGAAGGGATGAGGAATTGCCGAATCGCCAGGGGGTTGAGATATAAGGGGAAGAATAGAGAAGGCCGAAAGCAGATTGCCCTTTTCAGTTGGAGAATTTAGCAACAAGAACCATATTAGAAATTCAAACTAAGAAAGAAGAGATTTACAGAAGTTGTTTAGAGTTGTTAACCAGAGCCAGAAAGATTTGTCAGTGACGAACCAAGGAGCTAGCCACTATCGGTTGATATGGGGAAAAAGCCCGCTATTCTCATCGAAGAGTTCCTGACAACGATTTCTAAGCAGAATGAAAAATAGCAGAGTCGATAGGAACGAGAATTTTCCACTCCGATACGCAATGTCTCTAGCCTGGAAATGGCCAAGAAACAAAGCACGATCTAAACCATCGCGCACTCATGAGCGAGGAAAGATATTAGTCTAAACAGGAATTGAGACTAGCTCATCCCATTCAACGAATTTACAGCTCACACCTGATATCGGCAGAAGTTGAAGCGTTCACCAGAAGACAAGCAGTCTGCCAATATATTTCAGCGGAAAAGCAACGCGAAGGCGTTCACCCAATCGCCAAATATAAAATATATAATAATATATAATATTATATATTATTATTATATTAATATATATATATATAATAGTAATATATTATAATATATAATATATTATATATATATATATAATAAATATATATATATATATAATAATATAATACTTAATATATATATATATAGTTATAATTATATAATATATATATATAATATGTAATATATGTATATATTAAATATATATATATATTATATAATATATATATATAATTATAGATATATATAATTAATGTATAAATATATTAACTAATAATATATATATAATAGATAATATATATATATAATAAATATAAATAATATTATATATATAATATATTATAGTATATATATGATATATTATTATTATTTTATTATTAATTAATTATATTATTACAATAGCCCGATTATCCCCCAATCTGGAGTGGCGGCAGCCTGCGAGTCCACCTTGCTGTGCAATCTACAATCTGTTCATGGGAAGACTTCCAAAAAATCTGTTGAGAGTTCCCATCCCTAAGCCAGCCTTAATAAAGATAGTCTTACTTAATCTTAGAGTGAGTACCATAAGAATGATCTTTCTGAGCCTTAAATACATTTTATATACACTCCTTAAACATATACTGAATTTAGCTCTGACTCCCTATCCATATGCAAAACAATAGAAGTCCCCCGTATCTTCTCGCCCCCTTAGGGCTTTACTTGACAATATATCCGATCTTCCTTTACATAGAATAGCAATTCTGGCTCTCAAAAAAAATTTTTGTCTCCAGTTCCATCAAAAACCTTCATTTAATTATTTTATGATACCGCAATACTCTGACTTTATAAATTAGTTTATATTATTTAATAATATATCAGAAATATCCACTTACTCACACTAAAATAAATTTCTATAGAGGAAAGATGAAGATATTAGTTAATTTTGCACTACATCAAGAGAGTTATCAGGGTCATATTTATCAATATATGTCCCAATACTTACGAACATTTGATTATCTATACATAACCAAATCGAATTTTCCCAAAGTCATGTTGGCTGGAGGGTTATGTACTCCTACTCTAAGAAAATTAGATCTCTTCTTAAAACTCCTCACCTTTCCCTTATGTATCCTCGCAATGTGTTCCAAATTGCCCCCTTCCTAAATTTTCCTTCCTATCTTCTTTCTCTTACCTTCAATGGCGAATCCCTTTCACTAACCCACAAAACAACCCTGAATGATACAAATAAAAATTATAAAAACCACGATATAATTAATTATATTTAATATTTATTATTATTTATTCCATAAAATTATGATAGAAAAAAAATACCTTATATATTAATAATTATAATGATACAAGATTTATATCTCAAGGTATAGACATAAAAAATATTGGCTGATAATATAATAATATATATATTATTATACTATATTATATATATATATATTAAGTAAATAGGAAAGAATAATCTGTCGTGCAGATATTTCTATATATAATAATTAATCTTATCCTCTAACGCTATAAAATAAAAAAAAATAACATAGGGAAGTATATGATAATAATAATATATAAATATATATATAGTATATATAATATAATATATCTATCATCATCGATCATTCATCATCCACACCTTCTCTCCCAAGACTGCGGGTAAGGGGCGTAACATGCACGGGAAAAGAAGAGTAGTAGAAGAATATGAACGCAAGCAGAAAAAGAAGAAAGCTCCAGCATCTTACCGCCCTTTTAATCCTTTATTGAGAACTCGTCCAGTCAGAAAATCCCACCCTAGAGCTTTCACGGGACCGCGACGGGCACTCACTATGGCATCTCGGTCAATGTTTGAGTTCATCCTTTGTCCCAAGTGGAAACAACCATACCCCCTCACAAAAATCCAGCCATATTTACTACCGTATTATGAACCTTTTTTCTCGCCTGCGCCAAACTCACATTCTTTCATCAAAGGCAATTCAGTTTCACTGACTCACATCCCTTATTCTTCACGGATCACTTCAAGCCGGTTGGATTCCCCACCACACTGACACCACTTACATTTCCGTATTGACCAACCGACTTATCTATCCAGATTTTCAACGAATGAACAACACCAATTCTCAACCGATACGTTCATTTTTCTTCATTTTACCCCTATATCTCTCACCAACAAACAACTCTTATACTGTTTCATATCCCACATTTTATCGATCTTCTCACACCAACACACCCCTAAGATATGCTCATTCTCTGAACACATTGTACTTAAGATCAATACCATATTCTAATACTTCATAACGCAGGTGCACAAAAAAATATACCTTAAGTGATAAAGACCCTAGCGACTTCAAGACTATAGTCAAGTTATAGAAAGTCCAACCAAAGGATTTTAAATATGCACCCAACCCCCCCTTCCTGCACTAATTCACTACTTAAGAAACCTAATATACTCTGAATCATCCATTCCTCTCTATCTCTACATTACTTATCTTATCTATTACTTAACAATCAGAACATTTTTCCAGCCTGCTCACCACTAATAACTTCACACCGAGAATGATCCCTCACATCCACAACTAACGCCTTTCTCTTATTAGTGTTACTTATCAACCCAATCCTCAAATTTACACACACCCCCAAAATCTCTCTACCAAATACCTACTCAAAAAGTCTACTTTCAATTACACCACCAACCAGCAATCATCCAGCATATAAAAGGTAGTACCCTCCAACCTCTTCACATTCTCCATGCATTCTAGACACCATTCCCCTGACATCCCCCTTCAACTTCTTACTCATAACCAACTGTCCAAATAACAAAATTGAATACACCAAGGAGAACAATAAAACACAGCCCATGCTTCACTCTAGTTAATTAATATTAAACCAATCACTTTCGACTCTCATATCTTCACACACGACCTTCCACTATCGTCATTCGCCAATACCAAACTATTCATGACTAACCACTGTCCATAGAAGCTTTCCCTATAAATTCTATCGTAGCCTGTTGCAACCCATAAAATCTACATACAATTTATTTTCCTTCCCTCATCTCCCAATCATTTGTTTTAACGTACGACAATGGATCCACACATCCATACTACCATTTCAAAAACGCACCCTTTTCTTCAACAATCAGTCCTTAACTTCACTCCGACCACCCTTTACGACCAAGAATACCAGCATATATATTCTTACAATACACAATAAGATTTAATGGTCCTTCCCAAACAATACTTAATCTTCATCTTCTTAGAACCCAAGATTATCTCCAGATTGACATCCCACACTTACACCCTCTCCATAATGGTTATCTCTACAATAAACCCCCTTATCAACCACAATTTTATACTTCACACCTACTCTAACACTGAAGAGATTTCAGTGAAATAAAACAAAATATTCAGCCACTCTTGAATTCAACATCTCCTTTAAAGTTTGATGTTGTTTCCCTCTTCCACATATCGCTCTGTCCCCTGATTCCCTAATACCCTCCACTCTCCTTAGAACGACTTTCATTAATGAGAACTATTTCAAACTTCTACCACTACCCTTTCCACTCTCTAAAACACAACTATCAACCTCAACCTTGAAACATAATTTCTTTCGAAGTTTAATAATATCTTTCTTTAAACACAAACTTCGGGTTAACTTCAAGCATGGGCTCCCTCTCTCTCAAACACTGAACAAATCTCTTATGAAACTTATTCCGAACACTACCACATCCTCTACCCCCCCTTGTTTTGGGTCACTAATGGTATCGTTATGTATATGATATATATTTCAAGCCGCCGGTCCCATACATATCAACCCATCAACTATATCCTTAACTTCCATAAACAAATCCACGCAACCTAACATTTGATTTACTAATTGAACACACTCTCGCAAGCACAATACCTTCACCATTTCATAGATACTCTAACTGACTTGGTCACCTCTTCCATATCATCAATTAACTATTACAGAAAACCACATCAACCTTTTACATCAACACTGGTCTCCTCACATAAACTCTTAAACACTAAAAATTGCACGTACTTCTTCGCTAATTATTACTAATTCGTGCATCTTCCGCAGGGTGGTGTGATAAACTAGTAAAACAATCGCACACAATTCTCACAACACTTGCATGTGAAAATAAAAAAACGTTTGTTGAATCAGTAAATACGATTTAAAATCCTTATCATTCTTCTAATCCTTTCATCTATACACAAAATAATATCATTAAGGCACATAAAAAAAGAGCAAAAGAACAAACCTACAGCCTCTATAAAATATCACAACATTTTGCGACTGCCATTCTAAATATCAATAATCGTCATTTCCTTCCTCATACCTCATTTTTCCTTCATACAACACATCTAAAAAGATTACCAATCTGTCAATCGACTTAAAACCTCTTTTAATGCAAGATTACCAACTGTATAATCGATCTTACCTCTTATAAACAAGATTACCACACTGCTTGCCAATATTATCTATCAGCAAGATTACCAACTGTCAATCGGCAACTCTTCCAGAGTGTTCATTTAACCAAAGTAAGTTCATCCTTGCACAAAAGATATTTGTATACTCACCCTTTACACATCTGGTAGAACCCATGATCTTACACGCAAACGCTCTATCACACAAAGCAGACCTTGTACAACGACAATCAACACATACTCCAAATTCATCGCTTCCCATGTCTCCCATCTTTCCAGTCATATCAAACCACCTTAACAGTTAACCAACTTGACGTACCTATTTAAAAATTGTACCAACAATCTACAAAACGAACATGCATTGAACCGTTCCTGCAATCGTCAATTCAAATTTCATAAACAAAAGGTGAAAAATATACATGACAATAGACACAATACAAATAATATTCTGAGCACCCACAATTAATATATTATAATCAAATAAAATATTAAACATCAGAATCATTAAATTATTACCAAAATTGGTCAACTAAATTTAAATATTTATATTCAATTTGAATAAATATCTTATTAAATGACGTATTATCTTCTCTTATTGTCAGAAAGCTAATAAATCTTCTATTTATATTTATAATGGTATATAATATAATGTAGTTAGATTATCTTAAAAATCATTCACTTGCTTATATCTATATCAATAAAAGGCTCATAACTTTAGAATATATATTAAATTAGTATATATATATATTATATAATATTAAATATAAATATATATGTATTATTATAATATATATATAATAATATATATATAATATTATAATTATATTACATATATATATATTAGGGAATGTGCCGAATATTCGGTAAGTTTTCGGTATTCGGCCTATTCGGCCAAAATTAACGGAATATTCGGTATTCTAATTTTTTGACCGTAACATATTCAGGGATTAATAATACCGAATAATTATTAGTACTTATAACAATCAATAAATCTACATATCAACATAAGGGATAAATTTTCTCTCAATTTTCATAAATTAAAAAATTTAGAAAACATTATTTCATAAAAAAAAATAAATATGCAATATGTGAATAATTTATCTGAAATAACACTTTGTCATTTTAGTATAAATACCTATTAGGCCTTTGACAATCTTTTCAAGATCAATCTAAAAATAGATTCAATTTATGATAACGGATCAATAGGAACAACATGGTATTAGTGGGATTAAAAGGTGAAGTGTCATTGCTATACAATTTTCATGGTTTATTACAATATGTCGAGAACTATAGTATCAATTCACGATTCCATTATATAGTTCTCAAAATAATAAGTGATCTGTTAAATAAATAATTTTATTATATTACTTATGCAAGTTAAAGTGATACCCGATAAACCTATTCACTCATCATACATAATTCCTTCAATCCAATATTTACACAACAAGCTCCGTGCAGCTGCAAAGCTTAACTTACATAATGACGCTGAATGTGCAAACAGCAAATATCGAATCAATGAGTTTACACGCTGAAAACGACTTATGATATGTTTAAGATTTTTGACCAAAATTCACTATCCATATACGCTGTGCATGCAATCAGAAATAGTTGACTGATTTTCTAGTGTAACAAGAATTATTCCATTTACTTGACCATGTTGATCCAAACATCTAAAACAAGCAATTAAACTGTTAAGTAACATCGCCCAAGTGTCCCCTTCCATATTAGCAAAACATCTATTTTAAATAAAGTGTCAATTAAAAGCAAAAGCTCAGTGAAATAATTAACATGCCCGTTCGTAAGAGACTTATTAATCAGTTAATGTGACTAAAAGACTTCTCTATATAGTTCTCTAACAGCTGCAGTGAAAATTTCTTTGTACCGGTACGCTACTTTCTTATATCTTGCAGATTCAAGCTAATTTATTCAACAGAATACAAGTCTGTACGATCAGTATAAAAATATATAGCTAGTCCAGTTGAGGCATTGATAGATAATAGCTCACATCACACTCCTGACTTGCTATTCGATGACTCATGATCACGTTGCGAGAAAGTGAAGCGAAAGGTTATAATGGCAGTGATGAATGGTAAAACAAATACTGGGCTATAATTATATATGAATTACATGTACTAAAGAAACGGCAAGTATTACCTAAATGGTTTAATTTCAATTACTGTGGCGAAATATGAAATCCATCTATTCTGACATATAATTTTGTAACATAAAAGTAAACAGGCTACGTACTGAGTAAGTGCATCGTATATAAAACATAAACAAACTATCAGATCGTTGGACTACTCTTTTATTCACCCCTTTACAAAACTATGGTATTCCCTTTCATATACGTGCATTAAATAAATGATTGATCAAATGATAAATTGAGAAAAAAAAAACGACAATATTATAGGTACCATTTCAGCTCCACAGTGATTCTGTAGTAAGTTAAATAAAGAATACTTTTTATAACAGGTGAAGAAAATTAATGAAGCTCACATGAATAAATTATAGCGTCATCCCACTGAAAATGTAATAGAAGAGAAATGCAAATTTAGTCTATTATAACATTTAGCTTAATTTACCTAATATTAAGTTTAGTTTATTATAATTAACTACGAAACCTTAAAATGGTTTAATTTCAATATACTGTGGCAATGATATTGTCCTTCATAGTTTATAGTTAAGAAAATTAAGTTATTTACATTTTTTTAATTACTTTGTATCAATATACCTCAGTTAAACAATGTATTCTTGGAACCGAGGGCTTTTCGCAAAAATTAATTTAAATACTATTCAGTGTCCAATTCCCCAAATGATGGTAAGTCGCGTCAGATTTTTGCCCATAACTCACCAAGTGGATTTGTGAAGATTGGTGTTCAAAAAAGAAATTATGTAATATAAGTAAATTGGAGTTTTACCTTTTGAAGCACGGTTTTGCACATGAGTCCCCTTGCATCAGGGAATATGAATGGGGAGCGGATCCAGGAACCTAGCGACACATCTCATAATTATCACAAAAGCAGTCTGGTTATAATAATATTATATTATTAAGATAATAATATATAGAGGTATTTATCCGTAGCGTAGTAAGACCCCATCTAACCTAGGTCAAAGAGGGAGCTCAAAAAATTAGTAACATTACACTCTCTAGATTCATATGTATCCCCGGCTATAAATTATATAAGGTTAACTGATGGAGATCTCACTACCTATCAGACAATCCTTGACCATCAGAATTCTATAGTAGCGTATATATTAATATTACATATATGAAGAAGAGAAAACAATCTCGCTCCTACATCAATTGGGTAAGAAGGCGTAATCTAAATTACAGTGATTTATATAAATAGTAAATAAATTACAATATATGATTATCATTTTAAGAATAAAAGCTATAAGACAAAAGTAAATATAAAACGTGTGCGTTTTATCTCCCAATGGTGGAACAAGAACCTTATGACTTATTATAGCGTCCTAAGATAAATTGGCTCTTCGTAGAACGACCTGTTGTGCAATTACGTTCTCTGAATACCTCCTCATCACGGTCCACAATCCTCCACATATCGAGTATCCTACTTGCCCCTTCCATATATGAACCCGCCGTTCATGACTCAGTGCGTTGAGAATGTGGAGCCAGTCCTTCACCTCTGCTTTCTCATACAGCTCGGACATAGTCTCCGGACTAAATTTTCTTAGCGTGAGAAATTCTCTGTTTGCACTTGCTATATATTAATGCTCATTCATATCCACCCAATGAGAATGACAACTTGGTCTCAGCGTTCCTAGACCAATAGTTAGTGAGTTCTCGTTCCTGATTCCTACACAAAAAATTTAGTCGACCAACCCATCTGGAAAAAGCATTCCCGCGTCTGCCTATAACACAATCAATTCGTCAGATAACCGGCGCATCAGAGAGGAGTTCGTCCATTGTAGACATCAAATATCCCGTTTCTCTACTTACTCACTACAATCAGACCCAACGAAACGTATGAGCACTACTAGTAGCGCAGAGCCAATTCCCAATTCATGTCGGCATCACACCCAATCTGTTAAAAATCAACAAGTTTATGTATTGTAGAAGGGGTCAAGATGAATGTCTTTCTCTCGTACAACGTATGGTTGTCTAAACGTACCGATTTTGCCTGTCAGGTAGGCTTTAAGTCTTCTCCTCCCTCCCACGTAGCCTCACTCCTCACGATCGAATCCTTTGCGCGCAACCCAGCCCTTCCCAGTGGCACAAGGAAAGCAGGCGGGTATATGTCCGGAGAACACTGCTCTGCTAAAACACTGAGACTAATAGTTTCACCAATTTGAGCATCATCGACCGCTATAATTTACCGTCCACGTGTACTCAATTATTGTTACAGCCCTCTCCACCTCTGATTTATCTGAGCATACTCCTCTAACTCTTCCGTACAGTAACTCCTACTTGAAACCAAGCACTCACCTGTCCATGTGTTAACAACACATTTAGTAACACCTGCCTGGCAGTAATGGGCCCAGTGTATCAATGAAACAGCCGCCACCCTCTTAAATCCTTGTCTGTATCAACACATTGAAGTTACCCTAGATCAGTGAGGAATATAAGCCTGCAAATCAATGCTACTATAACATGATTAACCTCTGCTGGACAGCTCTACCTACAAGCTCTAGATACTCTCTGTTACGAATAATAGAAATAGTATTTTATAACTATTATGTCCAATTTATGAGTATCTACTATAATATGTTCTTTCTTCATTGCATAAAACCTCGTTAGCCAAAAGACTCAAGGACCTCAATCTACGTACAAAAATGAACTTACAAAAAAACGTTCCAATAGTCAAATTTGTTATATATATATATTCAATAAAATTAGTCCATTGAACGTCACAGGCAGTGCAAAACAAATGAAGACATGCCGACTGTACTTTAAGTAAAGTCACGGCTCGGATCGTATCAAGTAACATCATCACAGTCACTGAGGAATTCGCTAAGTACAAGATGTACGAAACACTAACGTACTACGTCTTCCGACGAGTCTTCCCAATATCGACCAGATAACTTATTCACATGTACTATATTGCGAGAGCAAGGCGAGCCCATATACCCCACTCTCATACTGACGAACTAAAGATTTGTCAATTCTAGACTATGTCAAAACACAGATCCTAATTGTATATGCTACGAAAACCGCAGTGATACAGCAAACTACGAGCAATATAATATATTAGGATAATAGCCTCGAAACTTACGAATTATAACAATATGCAACAAAGTTCCACACTCATAGAAAAAAATCCCATATTATATCATTAGGTATTGCCTCAGTTGGTAAGTTTTCACTTAAATATTCAATCATTAAAATAATGTACTAAGAATAATACCTAATAAACCTTTTTATAAAAACTTAATTCTCCGAGTATATATATACCACGATCTGACGTAAAAGTAATATTAATTATTCGCCCCAAATAAATAAACGTGATTGTCCACGGGATAAAAATACCTTTTAGCCCCCCGAATTAATTCCCGTATTCGTAGGGATTACTACCTTTTATTCCGTAATCTAAAGCAATATCCCTAATAAGAGATATATTTATATTCAATGAATGATGACGATCTGCCTATGACACTTCGTGACTACTCGTGACTTAGGCACGAGTAATTATTATAGAAATGAACGAATAACATTTCCTTCAAATTTTTGCTGACGATTAAAATTCTGTTTTTTTTTTTTTTTGTGAAAATAGCGTCATCTATAAAAGAAATACAATTACACTCCTGTATAAAATGAAAAGAAGATTCCCATGTAAAATTTCTATCTTAAACTCAAAAACGGTAAGCGAGTCTATCGCCATTGAAAATAACCCCTATTTTTAATCAATTATAAATCCATTGAATCACGCACCCATTCGATACCTCCTCCAAAAATTACACGGAGAGAAGCACAATTTATCAGACGAATATACAATAACATATTCGTGAATTAATTTTTTTTTTAAAAGACGTCTTTCTTTCCTGTCTAATATAATCCGGGAAAAACTCTCTTTTCATGTTTACAAAAACCTACCTCAATCTATTGAAAATTTACTTGTTCTTAAATGCACATTATCGGAATAAAAATCAGATAAATTACCAATACAATATTTCAAATTGCCTAATATCTGAATTTGACAAGGAAAAAACAGGCATACCCAATAGAACAAAAAGATTATCCATATGCTGACGAAACATGTTAATCAAAGAGTAACTACAAATTTTTATAAAATAATGTATGTTTAATTGTATATAAATAAATAAAAATAATATAAGATTAATTTAAATGAACCTAGATGACCTGAAATAATTACTGCTTTTTCTACTTGTTTTTAGCTCGAGTCCTTGATAAATATAATTAGCCACCTTGCCTCCGTAGAAGGTCCTTTAAAGAAAAACTTTGACTCCCAAGGCCCCGATGTCCGCTGCATTTTCGCTAGCGAAAATGTGGTTTATGATTTCCTGTTGTTCATGATAAAGTATGATAAAACATATTTTTAAAGATTTAATTGATTTAATTTACGATTTAATGTATGAACTACAAGAACATAGGAGTGAAAATATGTTACTATGTGTGTCTATGTATATATATAAAATTAAAGTTTATTTTTTTCCTCTTTCTCCATTTGAAAACTGCTAAGTTTTTCCAACAGAAAAAGGTTATTATATAAAAGACTTCAAAATTACTAACTAAAATTATTAACAAAACTATAGTAAGAAATATTGTATTAAAACTCTCTCTCTCTCTCTCTCTCTCCTCTCTCTCTCTCTCTCTCATCTCTCATCTCCTCTCTTGCTCTTCTCTCTTCTTCTCCTCTCTCTCATCTCTCTACTCTCTCTGCTCCTCCTCTCCTCTCCTCTCATCTCATCTCTCATCTCTCATCTCAATCTCTGCTCTCTCTCTCTCCTCTCATCCCTCCCCTTCCCTTCTCCACTACCTCCTCTCTCGTTCATCTCTCTCTCTCTCCGCTCTCTCTCTCTCTCCTCTCTCTCTCTCGCTTCTCTCTCTCCATCTCTCTCTCTCTCTCTCTTCTCTCTCTCTCTCTGTCTTTCTCTCTTCTCACTCTCTCCCTCTCCCTCTTTCACCTCTCATCTCTCTCTCCTTCCTCTCTCTCTCTCTCTCTACTCTCTCTCCTCTCTACCTCTCTCCTCTCATCTCTCTCTCTCATCTCTACTCTCATCTCTCTCTCTCTCTCTCACTCTCTCTCTCTTACTACTCTCTACTCTCTCTTCTCTCTCTTACTCTTTTTTCCTCACTTTCTCTCTCTCCTCTCTCATTTACTCTTTATTTTACTCTCTTCTCTCTCCTCTCTCTTTTTCTCTCTCTCTTTCTCTCTCTCTCTCTCTCTCTCTCATCTCCATTTATCCCACTCTCTCTCTCTACTCTCTCTCTCTCTCCTCTCTCTCTCTCTCTCTCTCTCTCTCTCTCTCTCTCTCTCTCTCATCTCATCTTACTCTCTCTCTCTCTCTCATACTCTTTCTCATTCCATCTCTATATGCTGCAGATACTATGATATATATATATATATATATATTATATATATATTATATATAATATCATATAGATAATATATATTATATAGATTAGAATTCCCACATAGATAATATAACAATATCTTTTTTATTCTAAATTCTTAACTTATAAAAAAAAACTTGGATTTCTTGCCAAATTTTGAGAGGACGGCTTGTCTGTATAACATACACGAATCCTAATCATAATAGACTAAAATATAAATCAAGTCATATAAGTATTCTTCTTAACAGTTGCCATGGTTAATAACAACCCGTAAGTTAATTGAAAAGAGCAATTAATTAAATTTATAATTATTATCGCTTATATCTTGGAAGTGGCAACAAAAATCTAATAATAGATATTACCTCCAGTTCAAATGATCCTGTATGAAAACAATCCAATGTCTCTCGCAATAGAGATTTATAAAGATAGATCTTCAATCGTATAAAGAATTAGCTAACGTTCTTTGTAAATATAACGTAAATGTACAATTTTTATTCTTAATAGTAATAAATTACGATAAAGTCTTAAAATTAATATTTTAATTACATCTTGTATATTGCATTTATTTTTTTAGAGGAGGCCCGCCTCCTGTGCTTCCCCCGTAAAGCGTGCGACCTAGCCAATGCTACAGTAAATAATATGTACGCATAGAATGCAGAACATAAGTCCTGATATTTTAGACGAGCTGAGATATACGTTAGTCTATCTGCAATAGCTTTACTAGTATAGTAATTTAAATACGACTTCATGCCTTCAAACGGTTACATTTGGTACAAGGATAACACGTACTATCCGGAGATAATGCCATCCACATTCTTTCTCTTAAGTCTAATTGTCTTTTGG